>CAJUYI010000629.1:17851-28743 GCA_910591695.1 Galerucella pusilla | reverse complement strand
GGAACTTGTTGCTGTGGCTGCCCTCCTTGAGGAACTTGTTGCTGTGGTTGCCCTTGAGGAACTTGCTGTTGCTGATATCCTCCTTGAGGAACCTGCTGTTGCTGATATCCTCCATGAGGAACCTGATGTTGTTGATTTCCTCCTTGAGGAACTTGTTGGTAACCACCAGGAGGAATTTGTTGATATTGTTGTCCTCCATGAGGAACCTGCTGTTGATATCCTCCTTGTGGAACTTGTTGATAGCCACCAGGAGGAGCTTGATATCCTGATTGGGGCACATATTGTTGTTGATAACCTTGAGGAGCATTTTGGTAACCACCAGGTTGATGGTAAGCTCCAGGTGGCATCTGTTGATAAGCAGGAGGTATGTTGTTCATTGCTTGATGTTGTCTTATGTATTCTGAGAGTTCCTCATCGGTGAATGGTTTTTGTTCATCGAGTCCTAGATATGAAAAAATTTCAACAGTTATTGATATAAATATAGTTTAGTTGTAGGACTAACCTTGCCATCCGTGATCTTGTTTGAAGTCATTAGCATTGGTACGAGCCAAAAATTCATGGAAATCTATAAAACCATCATTATTTGCATCCATCTCTCTAAAAACACTTTCTCTCATCCTCTCCATTTCTTCAATTCTTTCACGCCAATCATCTTCTGGAGCATTTTGTTGATACATTTTATCCAATTCCTTAACAAATAACGCTTTTACTTCATCTTGATCCCATAAGCCATTACCATCTAAATCGTGCAGCATAAAAAATGTTTTGGGATCGAAATCTTGTTGCATTTGATCTTGTTCTTCCCAGACTTCTTCTAATTGAGCTTGATGACCGGGCTCATGAAGTTTTTCATGATTTTTGTGTTTTGTTTCCATCTCCTCGAAGTTAATAAGACAGTTAAAATAGAAATATCATAAAATGTTGAAAAAATTGTAATGATATGCTTACCTGGTATTCTTTTTCCAATTTTTGTCTCTCTTCCTCACTAGTGTGATTTAATTTATCTTGCTTTTTATATTCCTTTTCTAATTCGTACTGCTTAAATTGCTCTTTACGTTTTTTGTCTGCTTCAGCTAAATCTGCTGTAGTCTTAGCAATGAGTTTTTTTAAATCATCAATTTCAAAAGTATGAGGATTTGAATGATCTACATGATGGTGAGTGGGGTCTTCAGTATCTATTGCATTAGTGTCTTCTAATTTTCTTCTTTGTTCTACTAGCTGCCTTAACCTCTCTAATTCTATTCTTTTCAATTCATCTAAACGAGTCCTCACATGATGTGAGACAAATTCTAATTCTTCAGCTATTTTTCCAGATCTTATTTCACTTTCGTCAGCCTTTTCTAGTTTTGCTCTAAAATCTGGATCTGATTCAAGAGCATTCACAACCTCTTTTAGATACCTACAAATTTACAAATACAACAACAGCTTTTTTGGAACAATTTTCATTTTACAGATAGTACCAAATATTTGTCAGATATTATTATTTCAATTCAAGACCTAATAAAATTAAAGATATCAATAACAAAACACATTAAGATTACCTATGATACTCCATGTAATCTTCTAACCCATTTACATCGGAATCTTGTTCTTCCTCTTTCTTTTGTGTTACTGGAGGTGCTTGGCACACTTGAATTACCACACATAATGACAACAGGTATAAAAAATTCATTTCAAATTATTTGTAAAACTTTCGCTTGAGTAATCTCCAACCATCAACAAACTAAAAAAAAACAATTTTGGTAAAAATTTGTATAGAAATCCAAAGTGTGATATTTAAAGAAGCATAATGGCAGGCAGTAAACACAAACTGTCATCAATGATGTAGCTGTTTAATATATCAAATATAAAGTTTATAACTTTGTGTAAATGACTCATATAATGTTAGTTTTACGGTAAAATATATTGAATGTTCAACTTTTTATGGTTTTTACTGCTATCTTAGGTTTACCACATCATAGATTTACTAATTGTTAATTACTTGTCATGGAAATCCCCTTTCACATGGTATAATTAGTTAGGATAAAGTGAACAATCCATACTGAATCTGGAAACTCTAGAAATAGTTATAAAAGTGATATTGCTTAGTAAAATTTTTAATATTTGTAATTAATATGAAATATTGAAATGAAATTTTAGTAAATCAAAATAATCATTGGTTGGTATTAATTCGGTAAAACAAAAGTGTAATTTCTAGATAGGAAATAAATAATGCACTTCTCACTTACAAGCAGTTTAGGCTTTGGCTTTACTTAGAACTTATGATTATTGTAAAATAATAAGTAGAACCATTATACTAGACAATGGTAGAACTAACTTACCATAGAAAACCACAATATAACACTATTGTGAGTCTGGAATTTTCAAGTGCTACTTACTAGTTGTCTTTTGATACTTTTACATCCTTTATGTAAAATTATTTTATTTATTCTAAGCTATAGATAGTGACACGATATCGAATCCGATACTTCACTCATATCATTACTTTTGATTCGATACTAGTATTTCAAATAATCGATACTTTAATTCGATACTCTGTACTAATATGAGTAATTTACATTGAGAATCGAATCGATTCAATCAAGCAAACTAAACAAAAGAATTTGATTTTTGGAGCCATTACAAAAATTTAGCGCTTAGAAAAAATAAAAAGAAGTCTACTGCGAGTGTGGGAAATGTGGAAAAGGATGAACTTTCATTATATTTGGCAAATCCAGTAGCACTCCTTACCGTTAACCCTATGGCACAATGGGAAGACATGAAAAGTGTTTTTCCAATATTATATAAACAGGCTCTGCAGTACCTGCACTCACCTGCAGCATCTGTTTCCTCAGAGCGTTTATTTACAAAGGCAGGAATGACAATAAATAGGTCAAGAAACAAACTAAAGGGAAGAAGAGTTAATAAACTCTTGTTCCTTGGTGACTGTACTGAAGAAGAGTGGAATATTTAAAGATATTTAATATCCCTCTACTCTTCTTAATTAGTTGAACATATAATATTTTTCTTTTTAATAAAATCTTTTCAAATATTTTTGACATTTTTATCCACATTCCTCACAATTATATAAAAGAGAGGGAGAGAAAGCGGCCATGCATAAACTGAGATGAGGCCTTTATTTAAATTTCAGCATTCGATACTTACTTATATCGATACTTTATTTTCGATATTTTTACTCTTTAAATATTTTTGTTTCGATACCGTTATTATTAAGGTATCGATACTTTTTGTTTCGATATCGTGTCACTAGCTATAGAAAGCTAATTAAGTTATATACATATATGACGTGTACGTAATTTGTGGAATTTACGTTGTACGTTACCAAGTACGTTACGTTACGACGTATGTTCTCGATCAAAAATAGTCCCTGCTCTGTTCTCGATTGTATTGTAAGTAATCGAGAACAACAAATAAAGTTTTATGGACTAGCAGACAGCAGACTGGATGAGTAGAGTACTAAAACCTGAACTAAAACGTTAAAAAAAAGAAGAAGAAGAAGAGGTATATGGTATAAATCATCTTGATGTAACCTAAAGAAAATTCAAAAATAAAAATATAATAAATACATTTTTGTAAAAATGTACGCCAAAAAAATAGCTAGTTTTATTAGTTCTGATGCTGGAAAAAATTTTTCATATATTCTTGCCGGTGCAGTATCTGCTGGGACTATGTGCTCTTATTTTTTGCCTCATACCCTGTTGTTAAATAATTATAAGAAATTGATTCAATTATACAAGTAAGTGCAAAACAAAACTATCTACGGAAGTTGGTTGATAACTTTTTAAAATTAATAAAGCTGTATTTTAATGTTTTAGTAATGGTTTTTCAGTTCCAGTCTCTAAAGAATTACAAGATCGCTTTCAAAAAGCGTTGGAATTGTTGAAGGTACAATTAATTTTATTTTCCAATAAGATAAATCAGTTTATATTAATTTTAGGTGGATCCAATAGATGTTCAATTATATAAACCATTTCATGTTTATGGTTTTGATGTGATGAGTGCTGGAAGTTCATTTAGTAAATATGGTGTAATTATTGGGCTACCAATAAATTTTACATTTAATAAACCTGAGACCATTGATCGATCAAAAATGAGGGTAGGTATGAGGCTTTAGAATAACAATTACAATATAACAGAATTAATTCACCAGTTATTGCTTGTAAAATAAGTCTATTTACTCTTCATTGATTTTTTTTAGATAAATCAAGAATCTGTTGTTTGGGACTCTGAACCCGCACAGAACCTTCTAAAGTCATTAGTTTTGTCAGAAAAAGCTCAGTTATATGCAATATCTAGAGAAGTTTTATACAGACAGACATTGAAACCATTAATAGACACTTTCTTAGCAACAAATTTAGTACTCTCATCATATTTCTTGGGCAGAAATTTAAAACAAAAATTCAACTTCAAAGCAAAGCCAATAGGTTTAAGAATAACACTATATTCATTGGTTGGATTGTTTAATTTTGGAATATATATAATGGCAAAAGACCTTTCTCAGATATATTATGAGAAAGAAATTGATTCCAACTTGAGGAAGAGAGATACAGTGTTTGTAGAAGGTGGTAAAGAATTTTATTCTAAATTACTGGAAAGAAATAAAGCTCTTAGACAGTTGCTGGGAAAAGAAGGTGAACGACTTTACAGTGTATTAGGAAATGAAAATTATATGTTAAGACAGAGACATACTCCATTGGTACAACGATTATCATCGTTTGATAGTGTTCCTTCTTAAATAATTTATAATGATTTGTATTTGTAAATATATTATTTATGACTAGTTCTGTTGGTAGCTTATTTAAAACTAATTTAAAAACTTTGCCAGTAAAGTACTGGTTTTCTAAGCAAGAAATAGAAAATATTTATTCATTACAAATGCTGAAACGAACCAATCATGTAAGTTATTAATTAAAGGCAAGTTTGACTCAGCATTCTCATCGCTGTCCACTGGAATATTTACGAAATTCAAATCAAAATTTTCCTCAAATAGGCGCCATCTGTTTTGTGTGACTTCTTTACCTCAGTTAAAATATGCCCACGTAAGGTGTTTGAAAACCTTATTAGTTTTAAAATTTTAAAAGCTCGTCGGCTTACGACCCCCCAACGCTTAAAATGAACACTCTACCCCCAAAATTGGCTACCTGATTTAGGAATATGTAAACATAATTTGTGAATTATTATATGTGGAGAAAAAATATACTAACCTATATAACAAAACAACATTTGTGAAGGTGTGAAAATAACTGCAAAAAATCGCCAGATTGAATGGTAAAAGCAAAACAAAAATTTTTCCTATGACGGTTAAGTAGGTATACTGTGCCTTTTACGTACCTAGCGTGGTGGCCTTAAAATTTACATTACGGATTGACTGGATACTGGACTGCGCTATTATTTAAATTTTTCTATAAAATTTGAAAAAAAGTTGCCTCTCTTCAATCGACGATGTCCCAGACGGCTGGGAATATGTCCGCAGCTGGTAATAGTCTAATCAGCAGATGAAACTATTTCTCAACGGCGGAGGACATCACTCTAGACTAGTAAATTTCCCTACAGCAGGATGCATGATGTCTTCTACCAACTGAAATTATCTTAGCTGCTACTAAACATGAATTGTTTGTATTTTCAAAATTTATTACTTTTTAGAACTTTAGTTCTTTACGTTAGATTGGAGCGCTGGGGGATCGCGACGCAAAAGATCTGACCCGTATGTTAAGTTGTTACGTTATGTGCCTAAGCGCGTGGGCTCTCGCGCTCTCTCCTCAGTCTCAGAGATAGTCTCAGAACGTGTCGCGGGACACACGGTAAGAACTTTTAAGCAATAATCAAATTTTTTGAATCAATAAATAAATACACATATTAATATACCTAAGAATTTATTTTACTCTGGGTGAATCTTAAGTTGATTGGCACAAAGTACATATTAAGTATTCTATTAACTTTAATTAATAATACAATGTATGCTGACCATCAACATTTTGCGCCGAGAGACTAGCTCTGAGACTAAGGAGAGAGCCCACGCGCTTAGGCACATGACGTAACAACGTAACGTAGCGGTCAGATCTATTGCGTTGCGACCTCCCTCGAACCAAGTAACGTAACGGTCAGACCAACCTAACTTGAAGAACTAAAGTTTTAAAAACCATTCCTTTTTTCCAGAGTAAGGTAAGGTATTAAAATTAGTATTTTTTTAATTATTTTGTGTAATGTACCTAGGTGTGCGGCTGACAGTTAATAAATGGTGAAATTTATACCTATATATTTTTTCAAATATTGTCAACAGATACCGAAATAAACATTACTACACCGAAAAATGGATTATTATTTGACAAATTTAAATCGTGAACTAGAAAAACTTCTTACCTTTCCGAAAATAGATTGAAAATATCCCGAACCGCGCCGTTTATGTGGGAAATAAAAAGACCATCGTTAAAAATCATAAATATTTTATTGATGACATTTATCAAAACATATTACATTTAATAACATTATTTAAATAACATATTAACACAAGTTTCACTTGCAATTATTTGTATGAAGCTTTCACACAAGATGCCCAAGTGTATAATTCATTAAAACTTTATAAAATTTCAAAATATCAATTTATTACCTATTTCTTATAAATATAATTAGTTGGTGTTTAATGTCGAGAGCAATACTTTTTAGTAAAATTAAAAAATGTTATACTCTTTTTGATACCATAAAATAATCCGTTTATAGACCGAAAATTTATAAAAAAAATATAGATTTAAAAATTTTAGTGTGCAAAATATAGTTTTTGTTAAAAATGTAAATAAGTTTGGATATAAAATTGACTTAAAACAATACTAGGACAGTAAACTTTTTAAACTTGGCTAATTGGTGGTTATGTTAATGTTGGAAAAATCTACACAGTAAATACCTACTTCAAAGTATGAGAATTACGGGAATTAGTAGGAAGAGAAACAGTCTATATAAATTCATGTAACAACCACATAATTATAAACATATAGAGTATATGTAATGTTAGAACTGTGTATTTAAAAAAATCCAGTGGCGGCTCGTGGTTAAATGCATAGGAGGGTCGTCGATGTGACAAAACTTAAAATACGGAACGCCACTGACCAGTTTTCCGGAGGCTCATTCATCGTAGGCGAAAATTTTTCGACAAATCACGCCTAATTTTTGCCCAGAAGTCGTTAAAATCATTAAAAAAGCAAAATTTGGTACCAGCCCGCTTTCCATTGTTCCAATTTTGGTTTTCGCCGAGTATTTGATGCGGAAGAGCGTTTACACGGGGGACTTGAAAAACGTTTACACGGAGGAGGTCTTGAAACGTTTTAGGTGAATTTTATTTTGTATATAGTAGTTATGTATATTTATATTCTTAAATACTTATTTAATTATTTTCTAATGAGAGGTCATTGCTGCAATGACCTAATGGAGTAGCCGCCACTGGAAAAGTCTGTTTAAAAAATATTTCTCCAACTTTTTGGACGGTCCTATAAAACAAACGTAATGTTTTTAGTTTAACAAAAACATTAAACTGGGAGTTTATTTAAAATCAAAATCAAAATACATGAGGAAAGTATCAACTTAACATTAATTTTGACTGTAATAAGAAAATGTACTTATTTATTTATATCCAGTGAAAATTAATTTTAGGTCCATATTTATGTTGACAACGTTCAATTTCCATATATACTACTAAATAATAATAAGTAATTCTAAATGGAATGACAATTAGTAATACTTAATTTTTCAAATTACATTTGTAGATATTAAACATATATTAAGATTTTCAAAATTCGACAGTATAAATTTTTTATGAACTGACATTTTTTTGTCCAATTTGATAAAATGAAATTTTTAGACAATATTCCTCCGTTTTTTAGTAGTAGGTACTAGTAAAATGTATTTATGTGTACCTACTTTTTACTGTTTTACATAAGAATATAAATTTACTTCATGACAAGATCATTGTTAATAGTTTTTTAGTGTAGGTACAATGTGCAGTGTAGATGAACATAACAAACATTTTACAATAAGTATGTTCCCAGCAAATCGTTTTTTAGTCGAATTTTGAAATATCCTATTTTTAACAATTAATCTGTTTTACAGTTCTTACTGAAATTTTCACAGCAACATTATTTGAACACATGAAACACTGAAAATTATGTAGGTATCTATTACATTTTTTTTAGATAAACTTGCTTTAGGTCCGATTAGCCTAAAAATGGCGTTTTTATCTTGAAGAATCCAAATCCACTACATCTTTTTTTGTCGTTTTATGAGACGTATTTGTGGATTTACAAATGTTCAAGATACTAAATATCAGCTCTTTATCGTTTTAGTAATAATAATGGAAAATTTGCACGAAATAAATATTGACAATTTACATAGCTTAATACGCCAATATTTTTTGGGTACTAAACTAGAAATGAGTCATTTTTTTTTTCGAGCATTATTTTACTATTTAAATTTAATTGGATATGCAAAAGCAAATATTGAATCTACCCTGTTTTAGGATTAAGTCCTCTTCAGGGTTTATTTGAATTAATTTAATACAAGTTAAGTTAAAGGTCGCGGTAGGGCCAGCTGGTCACCCAAAGGAGTGACGTGGGTGAAGTGTTGAGTAGACTAAATGTTTGTAGTCGATTACAGGGCGGATGAATGTTTTGTATGTATGCAGAAGAGTTTTTGGATGTGTTCTGCCAAATTTACCGCATAGCGCCTTGAGGAGATTAACTCGGTTTCTGACCCTGCTAATTGTAGCAAGGATGTTAGGCTCCCAGTTGAGAGTGTGAGTAAATCTCACTCCCAAATAGGTAACCTGTCTCAATAAATCGAGTCTTTCGTCCAAGAGTGAAATACGGAAACTTGTTTTGTGAGTATCGGGATGTTGAAAAGCGTAAGTTGTGTTTTGTGTGGGTTTAGTGTGATTCTCCACTTGCGCGACACCAGTCAGAATACCGATTTAGCAAGTTTTGAGTGTTAGTTTGGAGTGTGTATATGTGTTGAAATTGGTTTTGTGGTGTTGGTGTATCGTATATGTAGATGAGGTAGAGGAGAGGTGCAATAATAGAACCCTGCGGAACGCCTGCTAGTGGGGTAAAAGGTTCAGAAATTGAGTGGCCAACTTTGACTTTTATAGTACGTTCTGTGAGATATGAATAGATAAGTTTAACAAAGTGAGCGGGAAGGTTTATGCTCATTAATTCTCTCACAAGTCCAGCATGCCAGACTTGATCGAAGGCTTTGTGAAAGTCTAGAAGTACGGCGGAAGAAATTTCTCGAGCGTTTATAGCTCGAGTGATTATCGTATGAAACGCGGTAATTGGGCCTTGAGAAGAATGTTCAGGTCGATATTGATAATTTAAGAAGGGCAGTATAGCGTTTGGGTTGGCCTTGGGAAATTGGATTTGGCCTCTTAGGATCTCGTTTGTATTGAGGAGGGTATAAAGCTCTTTCTGGGAGCAATATTATTGGGTAAATTCCTTATGTTAAGGGTCTGAAGTGAAGGTTTTGTGGATGTAGGGTTAGTTTGGTGAGTGGTTGTTTTGTGTGTGTTGGAGTTTTGGGTGTTTTTACTGGAAATTGAAATTGGATGGATTCTGATGGAAGCTGAAGGGGTTTTCAGTGCCTCTGAATAGGAGACTGTGGGAGTTTTGGTGGAGTAAGAGAGTTCTTTTAGAACTCTAGTGATAATTGTAGTGATCTCTCGTGGATCATTTAGGTTTTGGGTAGAAATCGGAGTTTTGGCTTGGGGAGTGGGAGTAGAAGAACTCGACCGAGTTAAAACTTTTGGTTTTTGTTTATTTAGTGGAGGAAATACTTTTACAGAAAGGGTGCTTCTAGAGGCTGAGGCCTTAGAAGCTTTCCGCGATCTGGTAGATCGCATGCTTTGGGTAGGAGTTGTTTTTTTTAAGAAGATTCGTAAATTGATATTTGTCAATGTCGTATCGTTCCGGTTACTGCCGAGGAGCAGCCTCACTCCCCGGTTGACAGCCTAAAGTGGATTTGGCCAGTAAGTGGGTGTTTTTTTATTCTTACCAGTGGAAGTTGTATTCGAAGTCTTCTATGTATTAGTACTGCTTTCTGAAAAGAAGACGCTTTTTGACACGGTGTGAAGCAGTGACCGTATACCTAAGCGTCGTGGAGTTTGCGTCAGTTTATTTGCCACTGAGTCATTTTTGTGTCATCTTATAATATATAAATGTTAAAAAATATGATGTTTTAATAATTTTGACCAATAAAGTGATGCGTAATCATATCCAATCAACGTGTATTATTCTGATAAAACTACGCGATCCTCGATAAACTCTACTTTACATGCTATCACATTTATTTTCAAATATTCTGACGTTGAAATGAATCCAAACAAATTCAGTAAAATTGATGAAAAGCATACTGATAAATTACTGAAATTAATTAATTATTAAGTTCTTATTACAAATTGATGAAAAAAGAATCTTTACCACGAATAACTTGTGATTTTATCAATGGATTTGTTTTCGTATTATTTTCCAAATAAAAAAGTTTTCGTGGAAGACAAAAAAATTTATGGATAAAATTTAAAGCACTTTTGAATAAAATGCTATAAATATTTCGCAAAACGTTTTTACATCGTCAGGAGATTTAAACACTGATTTTAATGTCGTAGCAGTGGCGGCTCGTGGCTACTTTTATAAGGGAGTCTTGGAGGTGATTGTGACCAAGATCTTAAAATACAGAACGCCACTAACCAGCCCCCTGAATGTTGTCGAAAAACCACTCCCAATTTCGTGTGATAATTAGCCGACGTCGATGTTAACCCGGGAGTTTCTCTCACGCCGGGAAGATCATCATCACTCGTCAAATTCTGTACTCATTTAACGCCTTGAGGTCAACGGTGGGCACCAGCCCATTTGGGTTTG
>CAJUYI010000629.1:0-17751 GCA_910591695.1 Galerucella pusilla | reverse complement strand
TTAGAGTGCTATATTTTTGTAACGCTCTCGGTGAGATCTTTTCGATTCTTGTACAAAATATAGTACGTACCATTTAAAAAAATATAAGTTTGTGCTGCTACGTGGTTTTGGAACACCCTGTAGAATCGAAAGTATTTTCAAAATGTGCCCTCAAAAACTGTATTAGCTCACACAAAATAATAAAGTTCTCTCTCTCACCACAACGATGTAATCCTCCGATGTCAGAAGATTGCCCCACCCTGTTATACTCCTTCAAATCTCTAGAACATTCGCGATAAACCATCGTATGGCCTGGTACATTTCCAGAACAGTCTGGATATTACCTGCGAAAGAACATTTCTAGAAAGGTCGCATTCATCGTTTGCGACAGGACCGGCTTCGGAATTAGTGAGTTCGTAACATTATATTTACCAACTGGTAGATTATCCAACGGCCACTTTAATAATGCGAATATAATTCACTCAACTCAACAATTTTTGTGCTTAGCCTTAATAATATGCTTCCATATGCATAGCTTCGCTACTTTATTCTTACAATAGCCCCACCGGACAACAGCTCTAGCGGAAGAAGGTTTACGTTTCTATTGGTTGATTGGAAGACCCACTTCAAATACGTTTTAAATCCATGCGCTTCCAAAGTAGTCTTAAAAAGTGTCAGTTAAATATACATGCTTAAATTCAATCGTCTTTATTGCTGACAAACTTTGAATGGAAAATTTCTTTCTATTCATAAGCAATTTATATATATATAGCTTTTAACAGGCCTTTTAGGCCCATAGCTTTGTAATTCCTCTCCATACTTTCCTATCTTTGGCCTTTTCTCTCCATCGGTTCACGCTATAAATGTTCAAGGATTTATGTATAATGGTTTCTATATAAAATAATTAAAATATGTCTTAGTAAGTTTTATAGGAGCAGGTAAATATACAACACGGCTCTTTCAACTGCGCATGACTCAATACATATTCCACCCACCACGTCAAATTTAGTAGTTGAGGTGCGCATGCGTCCAGGCAGCCTTTAACCTTCTATTCGATGTTACTGAATGTGAGCTGATTAGCGCAGTTGGTAGGGTATTGAGCTTACAACTCAGAGGTCGTAGGTTCGAAACCCGGTTAAGTGCTGGGTTTTTTAGTTTTTTATTTCTTATTTTCTGATATTTCTATACATAGTAACACTTTGATTAACCGGGTTTGGGCCTGGGTTTTCTTGTTTTATTTTAGTTTTATATTTCTGATATTTACATATTTATTACAATATTGTTATGTTACTACTAAATTTGGCAAAGTCTTGAGTCATGCGCAGTTGAAAGAGCCGTGTTGTATGTTTACCCGCTCCTAGTTTTATTACCTGCTGATTCAGGGCATTCAGGCATGTGAAGATGGAAAAATTCTTGCACACCTCACTTTACCGATAAATGTTAGAATGTCTTAGAATTTAAAAAAATAATATTAAACATTTTTGGAACCTTAAAAAATTTTAATGATTTTACATATTAATTAGATATTTTTTAGTAAGACAAAAATAAAAAACTGTGCGAAACACTTAGCTTTCACAATTTCCTTTCTTACCTTTTTTCTTAAAATGACCATTGCGCTTACATTTAATATACAGGGTGTCCAGAAACTCTCCTGCCAAACGGAAACTACAGTTATATTATACTAGAGGTGATTTTAAGTCGATTTAGCTCAAATTACCGAAAATACTTCATAAGGGAGCTACAGCCCTTTGAAGAAGAAGTCCTCATATGAGTTTTCTTCAAATTATTAAAAAATACCGTTACTTCAAATATTCAAACTTGGTATAATCCATCACAAGCGTGTCAGTCGGGGGGACCAACATGTATTTTTATTAAAAAAATTTTATTTTCAAGTTTTTCATGTATCCGACACCGAATTTGGAAAATTCAAGATAATTTTCATAAAAAATGTTCTCTTTCAAATCGATATCATGAACCGTTTTCGAGAAAAATAAATTTAAACTTTTTGTGTTTCTTACATAAAATCATGCTGGATTATAAAATTGTTAGTCTTAGTGAAAGCTAAAATGATTCAATCAAGACTTTACCAAGGAATTTGAGAAAATGAGATAGTGTGATAGTTTTAATGTTCTCTATTTACTGACAAAACAATCTGAAAGTAAAACAGATTTAAAGACAGGTTTCAATAGATTTTTTGGGAGCTCATTTAAAAGCCACTTCCAAACTATAACGTCTTGATGTATTATTGAATAATATTGTTTTAACAATATTCTTAACATATAGAATGGATGTACACTGCTATAGTGAGACCAATTATTACATTGTGTCGTTGCCATTGTGTGGAATATTAGATCTAGCCTATTGACGACGATAGAAAACTTCTCCAAAATTCAATGTCTAGCCTGTATATGCAGGAAAGATCTAGTGCGGTTCAGACAATCAAAGACTCTTCTGGGAGACTACAACCTGTTGAGATGAAATGAATGCATAAGTCAAAGTAAAACTGCGCCAAGAGTTTTAACAGGGATCCTAACGGGACATTGTCGCCTGAATGGGCACCTGAAAGAGCTCAAAATGGTGGAGGAAGAAGAATATAGATTTTGTGACATGGAAGAAGAAACCTCCATCCACATACATTCTAACTGCATAGCACTTCAGAATCCTAGGAAGCAGCACCTGGGAGATTACTGGATACAAGAGAAACATTTACCTAAGTTGAAGCCTGCAGATATCCTAAAATTCCTCCGGGAAATAGGACTAAAGGAACTACTAGTTTCTGAGACTCTCCTTAGAAACTAAGTATAGAAGTAAGGGAGCGCAATAGATCTTTTAGGTATCAGTGAATGTCACCCCAAAATACATACATTCAGAAACCGGTCCTGTCGCAAACTATGAATGCGACCTTTCTAGAAAGGTTCTCGAGCAGGTAATGTTCGAGACTGTTCTCAAACAGCGTAGCAGGCCAATGGTTTGTCGCGAAAGATCTGGAATTATAAAGTATACGCAGAGGTGGTATATTCAAGAATTTTCTAGAGAGTCGAAGGACTATATATACGCGGGTTTTCGAGTGAATGGGGAGTTGTTCAGTATACAGTGAATCGGTAAACAGTTTTAGTATACAGTGGGTGAACAGAAAGTGAATATAAATAGTGTTGAAGATAAATTAGGACAATTATTATACCAAGTGTAAATAAATTAGTAGACATTAAGTAGTGTGTATATAAATTAAGTTTATCATAGTGTGTAAGTGTTTCTTTAATAAATCAATAGTAATTAGCCATAGTGAGTGTATAATTTTATCCCACGGTAAAAACAGTTTAAATATATAAGAAAAACATTACAATACATACATACAACATATAGAATCTTATCATTGGATCTGTAATTAATTTAGTTACAAGGTACCCTTTTGTGAAAAAATTTCGGACTATAGGGGGTCTTAGGCAGTAGTCTATAATCCGACAAATTCGATAGTACGACACTGTCCAGCAAAACGTTTGTCGGATTACCGGGGGTCCACTGTATTAACGTTTTCCAAAGATGTGGCAATCTATAGTTACAGGTTACAGGAACGGATTATTATGTGGACACCGTTTCACATAAGAGAAGCCATGTGAAGTTTGCCAACTGCCTTGCGCAGAAACCAAAATGGATCTTGTGTATATATGTCGCCTCGTAACGACCGTTTCATGCCATTAGCGTTACAAACGATGTTTTATACCGACAACCATTTTATTAGAGAGATATTGCTGAGACAAATCCTGTGCGACGTTATTACTGCAGACGTTATATTGACAGTTGAGCATACGCAGAATGAGTTCGAGAGAGACGTTGCGGTAATACCGTTAGCGCATAACGTTATTTACGGCAGAACAACACCTCATACGTAGAGCGTTGCGCTATCCTACTTCGGATAGAATCGGATAGATCCGGTAGCTGATCGGAAACCTTCCGAGGTTAACTTGTTGTTTATTATGATTATATCTAAGTGTTTGTATAATTTTTTCGAAATATTATTTGGATGATCTTTTAATTGCAAAATATGTGTTCTACAAAAAGGTTGAGATTCACTTCCGATGATGATTTATGTTTGTTACTCAAAGTTGTTGGACAAAATCCTCTTCAGAATCCTGCGCAGTTGACAAAATAGAGCAAATCGCATCGGATTGGTTTTTGTGATTATTTTTCCGATGGTGTTTAGTTTGTGTTGTGGTTTGCGTTTAAATATGCAAATAGTAAAGTTGTTTGGTTTTTGATTTTTTTTTAAATTATAAGTATACACAGAAAAAGACATGTTATGTCACTTCCTACATAATGCAGCTCTACGTTATTAAATTATAGTGATGGCAATAGCTCTTATTTCCAAATAAATTTTAGGTAGACCGTTATGAAAATAGCGCTACATAAATACCGCACCGTATGCGGTATTGCAATTGGTAATAGAGAGATATTGCTTGTTTAAAAATGGTCTGCGGTAATTACGTTTGCGGTATTTTGACGTTTATTAAATGCGCGATTCACTGTTTTACGTCTCTAACGTTAATAACGTTAGCGCTTCCCGTAATTTACGGTTACGTACCGTTGAGTGTTATTGTAAATACGGCACAGAATTGTCCTGCGCAGTTGAAAGAATAGAACAAATCGCATCGGATTTCTGAGGTTAAGGTTTTTGTTTATCATTGTGTTTATTGTTTGGATGATGTTTAGTTTGTGTTGTGGTTTGCGTTCAAATTTTGCATGATTTCTTGTGGCCTATACTGTTTATAGTAATTAATTTTATATTTATTTACTTCAATGAGTGTATTTTCTATCAATGAAATATCTTGTGAAATACCATCAAAGAAGCAGAGACCGAAAAGATTGCGATTCAATTCGGACGATGATCTAGCCCTTCTGCGACAATTTATCAGTGAAAATCTCTTAGAAGATACAGAGAAATGGATAAATATACAGAAAAATGTGGCGGAGATCACACTAACATTATTTACTATAAGAACTCTCAAGGATCATTTGCATTTACTATTAGAAATTTGGCTACAGAAAGATTCTGATTCTCAAAAGAAGTAAGTGTTTTACAAATTTTTTTATTCATTACTAATACATTTTAATTTGTAGGTCTGGCGTTGAAGAAATTTTCTCAGAGAAGGACCAGCTTTTACAAGAAGTTAGCGATAGCTTCATCCATATTTAATAATTTAATTACTTTCATTTTTTATTGAATATGCAAATAGTGAGGTTGTTTGGTTTTTGATAAAAAAAGACAAGTTAAGTCACTTACTACATAACGCAGCGCTACGTTAAATTATAGTGATGGCAATAGCTCTTATTTCCAAATAAATTTAAGGTAGACCGTTATTGAAATAGCGCTACGTAAATACCGCATCGTATGCGGTATTGCAATTGGCAATATCTCTCTATTATCTCTCTATTATTGACATTTGAGGTGGTGTTTGATGCAATCATTCACTGTCGAATATTTTTGAATATTTTAATACGTTTAGCTAGTTTATCTGTGAGGGTGGTGTGTTTTATTTGATATAAAACCTCCCATTAAACTTGTTGGTGTTGAAGGAAAAAGTATTCACAGACAAGGCCGACAGATTCTGGAAAACGTTGCAGGTTTTATGGAATCATCGGTAGGGACGGTAAGTCAAATTAAAACTTTTTCAAGTTTTTTGTTGTTGTTTTTTCACCTTTTTTAATGATTTAAGAACGTACGTGAGTCTTAATTTTTGGCCGATTTCATCGAACAACGCAAATCGTTAATTGGAAGTATACCAAGTATTTTCATATACCAGTGTCTATTGTGTGTAAAAATATCTCTAAAAGCTTCAAAGAATTCCCAAATATGTTTTATTTCAACTATAGGTACGTATGATAAATACATTTTTAAAATTCTAATTTTTGGTTTACCTACAAAATGTAAAAACGTTACGCTATTGATTTGAAGTCGAATATGTCAATTTTCCAATATGGCGCTAGTTTTGACCTACTAGTTCGCGCATAAGACTGCAACTCCAGGTTGCTGCTTCTTATGTCTACAGTATGCGAAAACTCTTTCGAGTCCATTCAGTTTACACAAGTACGACAAGGAAAATATGAGAAAAACTGATGAAAGAGGGAGAAGAATAATTGTGGGCGTATCTAGTTCATCGAGAGCTGAATGGATGAACTAGATACGCCCACAATTATTCTTCTCTCTCTTTCAAGCAGTTTTTCTCATATTTTCCTTGTCGTACTTGTATAAACTGAATGGACTCGAAAGAGTTTTCGCATACTGTATAATAAAACAATTGTTTCAATTTGAAACTTTCAAATCTCGGCTTATTCCATTCTTGCGTATCTGATTATATCAAATAAATATCTGGCGGTGAATTTATCTTTCTTCAAAGTTAAATAGGATTTTTCATTAGATATTTATTTCGAAAACCTTGGAATAGAATACGACCTAGGTAACTGCTCTCGTGTTTTTGTTTATATCGGGCATAAATTAAAACTGTACAGATTTATAGTGTGGCCAAACGATTGTAGCTGAAGATGAATTTTAACTCAAATTTGTACGTTTTTCTCTCTTGAAACTTTACCACTTAAATTATCAGTAAAACTTATTCATCGCATATAAATATGGTATGGACCAAAATATCCCTAGTATACATATTTTATATACAGGGTGCTTTAGATAGAATTTCTATTGAAAAGATCTGAAGGTGTTTGAAAGGTGAAAGTTGGTATGGTGGAGTTTATCTATCTCGCGTGTATAAAACGTTACAATTTTAATAAAAAAAAGTATTACCTGTGAATAAAACATCTCCACCTTCTAATCTGGCTTTGGCATCTGACATTTCGATAATAGGTAGACCTAATTCCTTCTTCAACACCACCCTAATTGTTTCCACCTAAAATAAATTGATTATTATTTTCAGAGCTCGTGTAGGTACTGTAATTAAGTTGGTGAACTAAATTATAAATGCGAAGTTAATTCACTAAAATAGACTAAGATATAAAATGTAGAGAAAAAGTAGATCATAGATTATTTTTAAAGATATTCAAGATATTTATTAGACACAAACGAAATCCTATTGGGATTCTTCTATAGAATCATATATAAAACTATATCATCACTTCACGTTCAAAAATAAACAATAATGACAGGAAGATCCTTTTATTAATTCAAACAAATATAAACAGCAAATCTTTGTTAAAATATGTACGTTGGTTGTTTAGCACCTTGATATTTCGTAAATCTGCATCAAATATAAATCAGAAAAACGCATACAAACGTTGCTTAAACAGAGTTAGTCATGAAGAACTATACATAATTCTACCTAAAGGTACGTTTCCAGGAAATTTGCCTGCGACATGTGTGGGAACATGTCGCGGTACCAGTGCGATTTTTCTGTTTCTCCGCGCAGGCGAATGTAGTTAGCAGCAGTCTGCTTTAAGATTTTAAAGTCTTTGTTTGTTTGACTGTATTATATTGTGATCTACGTTTTATTTATCTTTTCCGTCGACCGTGTATTAACATATGCTATTAACGTTCTCAAAATTGGACAAAATCAAACATTAATGACCTCTATTAATGCATTATTTACGTTAATCAACGATTTCTCTGAAGGCAACCCAACGCACATCTTATACATAATATTTATATTGACAGTTACCTGTAGTGTAGGCAACCAAACATACATTTCAGTGACATTATTCATTTTTGACAATGACAAATAAATATTTTCATTTTTTAAATATCGAGAAAAACGAATAGAGCTTATACAGTTGTAACTAACACGAGTATTAAAAGGGCAATTAACGATCTCGAACATTAACGCACTCGCTCTGCTCGTGCGTTAAATTATCTCGATTGTTAATGGCCCTCATTAATACACTTGTTGGTTAAATAACTAGTAATTGGACGATACAGCTTCTTTAGCAGGGTTTGTGGTAATGGCAGAATTGTATCAAGA
Source organism: Galerucella pusilla (assembly GCA_910591695.1). Classification (NCBI taxonomy): domain Eukaryota; kingdom Metazoa; phylum Arthropoda; class Insecta; order Coleoptera; family Chrysomelidae; genus Galerucella; species Galerucella pusilla. The sequence continues at coordinate 9,811 of CAJUYI010000629.1, read as the reverse complement.
ACTATTGAAAAGAGGGGGAGCAGTTTTCTGGCAAAGAGACCATCGGAAAAGAAGCGTACAATTCCCTGATGATAGACTTGCGTCCTCAGAGTGGATACAGTAACTTTGTTAGAGTGACTGCTACTGATTTTGAATTTCTGCTAAACCTTGTTCCGTTTTTTCTCTCATATACTGAGATCGTAGATTATGTAATTTCCTCTTAACTTCTGTAATACTGCATTTCATCACCTGAGATAAACGTTGCAGAGCATCGTGCCAGCTATTACTATTTTTATAGTGTGAACTTGTTATGTTCCACACGACCGTCTCCTTCTCGAACAAAATATGTATGCCGATTGGAGTAAGCATAGGATGTCTAAGTGGATAAAACAATCTGCAGAGTTGATTCTCCTATTCTTAAGAAAAAACATTCCAATATCTCGCAACAGGAGCATCTAATGAAAAACAGAAATAGAGCTCTCCGTCAGGGCCGGATTAAAGTGCAATGCCGCTGTGGGCCCCAAATTTTTGCCGCCCATATCCCATGTCATTGCACTACAATGTTACACTACACACATGTTATAAATAAATTAATGGTGATAAAAAGCAGAAAAACATTGAGGACCTTTTAGGGCAACGTAGTTTTAATATTAAGTAAGGCTTAACAACTGTTAATCCTTACTTACTATTTTTTGCAATTGCAACAAAAGAATTAAGCTTTACCGAAACTCGGAATTGTGTTAAAAGTATAAATGAATAGAACTAGATGGATCTTATTTTTGCAATACATACTGGTAATAGGGCAATTTGCACAGTAAAAAAAACACCTTAGGTAAGTGACCACATTATTTTTCTTTAATTAAAAAGTTTTTTGCGAGCTTTGGCGGGAGCAAAATCAGAAACTATGTTGTTGAAATCTATAGTATTCACTAGGTGTGCTTCAATGTGTAGAATTGCTAAATGATTCAGTTTTTCATTTGACATAGTTGACCTCAGAAAACTTTTAATTCGTTTCATCACCGAAAAAGACCTTTCGGCCGAACAATTCGTCACAAACAAACAGAGGTACATCCTAAACTCAATGACCAAATTGGGGAAACTATTCTGCAGATTCTTTGTCCTTATTAAATTTGAGATTTGTATAATAATACCATCTTTACTGTGAACAATGTTTGTTGTATTCTTCTGTTCACATAAACACCAAAATTGGCTTCTACTACTTTTATTTTCTAAAGTAAATGAATGTAATTATTCTTGTATATATCGATTAAAATGCATACACTAAGAAATAAATGACTTTTCTAAATCTTCGGGATAAGATGTTATAAGGTTTTTCGCATACTTATCAAATTCTATTTGAGATATATTTTTTTGATAAAGGCACTCTAATATTTTAAATCTTTCAATTTTTTTTACCGAGAAGCATTTGCCGCCCCTCAAATTTTGCCGCTGTGGGCCCGGGCCCCTTATGATGATCCAGGACTGTCTCCGTTTCACTAGCGAGTGACCCCCCATCCCCTCCTAAGGTCCACACTTCCATGGTTGTATTATCGGATTTGACAAACACGTCCTCCCTAACAAAATTCAATTTGTCTCCACATAAGTTACACACTTACAGGCTGTAACTCAGGAATTAAAGAATAGGTTTATTTGAAAATTGGGTAATCTTTTTGGGACCTACAATAATTTCACCCGAGGTATACAGGGTATCTGTGACGTCATCATAGAAGGAGGGTCGTCATCGCAATTAAAAAAATTCATAATGGAAGAGGGGTATCAAACTTGTCTCAAATAAAAGAGCTTTTTATCCCAAATTCAATTCACAATAACCAGAATATTTCGTCTTTACAGTGATTTTATAAAATATGTTGAAAATGGCCTCCGTCTGCAGCATCACAAGCATCGAACCTTCTAAGTAGTTCACGTGTACATGCGCCGCACGTATCATCTCTTGCGTGATGTTATTATAAGCTTGTTGCAAATAAACAATAAATTGAAACTCTGGTATTATTATCCACTTGAGTACCACACTGTGATACACTGTTGAATTTGGAGTAAAAAGCTCTTTCATTTGAGCTAAGTTTGATACCCCCCATTGAATTTTTTTCATTGCCATGACGTCCCTGCTTCTATGATGTCACAGATACCCTGTATACCTCGGATGAAATTACTGTAGGTCCAAAAAGATTACCCAATTTTCAAATAAGCCTATACGTTGTAAATTCCTGAGTTACAGCCTTTAAGAAAAATCTTGGGACACCATGTATATGTACTCCTAAGCGAATAAAATAAACACATTATTTGAAATATTTGTTTTGATACCAAAAAACTACGTATCCAGTATAACGATACCAAAAAGGGAATATGCAGTGAAATAAGTTAAAAATTCAATCTTGTTTTATCTTTATTGAAAAATTCGTTTTCTTTTATTGTCTTATCTCGAATAAAACTATGCACCTTTGAAGAAAAAATACTTAGTATATGATATTCGGAGAATAAGATATACTGTATGTGCTTATCATAGATTGTCTGACTCACTACGCTCGTTCAGTACTTTCCACACTCAGCATTATAAAGTATCACTTATTCCCCCAATATCATAATATACTATTACTTCAAGTGGCAGCTATTATTTTCGGATTAATTAGCCCACAATTTACCTCCTTGACTGGATTATTAGAAATATCTACTTTTCCGCTTCGCATTCTTCGGAAAACTTGTATTGGCTTCCGCACAAGTTAAGAAAATAACTTTTTTCTACTAACGTGCGGAAAGTGAATCTTTTCCGCACTAAAAAGCGTGCGGAAAGAGTCACTTTTCCGCACTAGTGCGGAAAGTAAATTTATTGACATTTGAGGAATATACTGACATTTGAATATTCAAAATATGTATTTTGTATATCCAAGTTTACCAAATGACTGAAAAATTGATAAATTTATTATAATGCTGCTATAATTTTTAATAAAAAAAAAACTTATTTTTCAATAATTTTTTGATGGCCCTGGTATGAGCCTCATCAAATGAATGTCAAATAATAATAATTAATTTGTTGATATGTATATAATGAGAAATGTTGATTTATGATTACTTTTGGGTTCTTTCCGCATGCTAGTAGAAAAAATAGTGTACCTAACACGTGCGTAAAGTGACTTTTCCGCACGCGATTGCTGGCCGAACTCCGCTAAAGCGTCGTTCGGCCATCTGCAATAGCGTGCGGAAAAGTATCACTTTCCGCACTAGTTAGGTAAACTACTATTTCTGCCTATCTCTATCCAAAGTATATATTTCCTGGCCTTATTGTAGGGAGCAAAGTCGTACTTTTCCTCCCTAGTGCGGAAAAGTACTTTAACTATATATGTAATGCTGTCATTACTAACGTCATTGAAGGTTAGAGAGTGTCATATTACACAACTCTACTTCCCGCCCTCATTTCACTCATTTCAAATCCGCACTTACCGATGTCAACATTATTTTTAAAAAACCATTACATTAAACAATATTTGTTACAATTATCGCATGTTCGTAGGAAAAATAGTGTACATTACTTGTGCGAAATTGATTTTTTACAATACCCAAACGTGTGAAAAATGTCACTTTCCGCACTCGTTACGTAATATACTATTAAAAAATGAGTAATTCAAGTGAATTTGAGAGAAGCGGAAAAATCATATGTATAACATGGGACTAAAATGCCTTTTCCTCCCTTGAATGATTACTGCCCTCCACTACGCGTCGGGCAGTAAACTTCATCCTCTGGAGAAAAAGAATTGCTCCATTTTTTATGCAAATAGCTATTTTCTTCAAACGTCAGTAAATCTGTCATTTTTCGACTGTGTAGACGACCGTAAAGTTTCATTTTTCCTCCGCCGGAGCTTTAGTCTTCACTTTCCCGCCAGCGGAGGGAAAAGTGTTATCATAGCAACATAGATAGAAACAAAAAAACAAGCGTCAACAACTCAAGATTTATTAAACCAAAAACAAAAATAAAACTTTTATTTATCATTCAAATGAATATTGAATGTACAATGCGAAATTGTTGCATTTTGAAAATTAAACACGCGCAATACCGTTGTAGCATCTTGTTGTGAATTTAGAGTATCGTTTACAACTGTTGATGTTTTGACAGTGTCCATTGACAGCTTTATGTTACATTACTATAGCAACAACCTGTGCCTACTCACCGACACCGGTCTAAACCGCCTTGCGAACACAATTATGTTTAAAAAGTATTACTATCGAGAGACGTTTTTGCATTATTTTGTTGACATTATTTAAAGAAAAAACAGCAGAATATACTATTATTGTTCCGGTATATTTTCATATCGCTTATTAAAATAAACCTATTTTTTTATTGCGTTACAAACTAAATATATATTTTTCCTCGCTATAAATGTAGATTTAGGTACACCTGCTGAATGTTATTGGTTATTTAACTGTAATAAAATTACAGATATAATAATAATAGACGCTTTTATTATTTTCAAATGACAAATTTACATATTTTTTTTTCAATTAAAATACATGTACCTATTGAAAATAAAGGGCGGAGTTCATTTTCTGCAATGACACCTGGTATCATTTCGAGAATGCTCTTCCACTCAACCCATAAAGAAAAAAAACAATAACAACAAATGTCTTCATATATAATTGAATAATAATAATAATTAAATATATTAGTATGAGTACCTATAGTGTAACAAGTGTAGGAGAGAGAACAACTAATAATTATGATTGCCTCTGGAGTAATATTTCTTTAAACTTGGCTTTGAAAGTTGAATTATCAAATTTTTTCAAGTTTTCAGAAACGGAGTTATAATTAAAAAATATTTGGTATTGAAATGACCGTCTAAATAGTTCAGTATTGAATACAGGTGGAGATAGTAGACCCTTAAATCTAAGATTTAAATTATGAACGTCAGTACGAAAAGAAATTTTTTGATGTAAATAAGTAGGAGTTTTAAAGGTGATGATTTTGTGAAAAAAGCAAATTGCATGAAGCATTCTTCTATTATCCATATTTAACCATCCTATTTCAATTAACTTATGTGATACACGTTGTCGCTTTTTTTACCATATATTAATCTTAAACATTCAAGTTTTTTATTATTTCCATAGTCAGGGACGTATATAAGGTGGGGGGGGGGGTTCAAACCCTCCCCATAGAAAATACAATAAAGGTACAATAATTTTTTATTAGCATACTGCCGCAATATGAGTATTCATCGGGATATGGCAATAGAAATAGATTCCTCAACAATTGTGAATAATTTAGCTGAAGAGGTTAAATTTACTTTTGTGAGATTGATTTTCTGTTTTAATAAAAGCTTCAATTTTCAATCATCTATCACTTTTTAAAATAGGTGCTCCCAAATTAATATACAGGTAACATCTCGGCTGGTATGGGAATGCGGCGAAGAACTTAGAAGACTGGCGACTCATAACAGTGTAACACTGGAGTGGGTCCCAGGTCACAAAGGAATCGCTGGTAATGAAAAAGCTGACGAACTTGCAAGAGCAGGATCGTCAACACTGATGAACGGACCCGAACCATCTGTGGGCATCCCCAGATGCTCCACTAGTTAAAAGGGTGGGTAAAAGGCAAAGGCAAACACATGGGAAGAAATTTATAAAAGATCCATCAGAAAAAGTAGCAAAAGAACTGCTCTCGAGCGGGAACAAACTACGCACCATAACGGGGCTTCTTACGGGAGACTTTCCCACAAAGGAGCACCTGAACAAAATAGGACTATATAACGGAGACCTCACATGCAGGAGATGCAAAGAGGACACTGAAACAGCTCTGCACATATTAGGCAACTGTGAGACGCTGGACCACAGGAGGCAAAAACTAAATGGAAGACCCCAAATGACTCCAGAAGACTTCTACAACCAACCAGTAAAGAACCTGTATGAGCTAATACAGGGAGCGGATTGGCTGAATAGGCTGTAGTCAAAATGTTAGGAGAAATCCCCAATAAGCCCAAGAGGCTGAGGTGGTGCAGGCGAAGGGACGGCTCCTTTAAAAAAAATATATACATGGTTATAACCATTTCAGCAGAAGGGGGCAAAACGAAAAACGATGTTTAAAAATACTTTTAGATGTAGCCAAGTCAAACAAATAACTAAAAGAAAACTTAACATTATTTCTTGAACTTGAAAAATTGCTTTGGGTCGTGGCACTCGATTTTTTTTGCCTTAGGCGGCGCCTTCAATAAAGCTTTTCCCTTCTAAACCTATCAGATGAAAAAAACCAAAACCCTCCCCATGTAAAAGCTATAGCTACGTGACTGTCCATAGTAAAGTACATATTGATAATAAAGTGATATTTGTAGTTATAAACATACATAAAGACATCTAATTGAGCATTTTACCTAGGCATGTCTGCCTGTTTTGTTACTACTCAATCAGGTAGTATTTACTCTGCACGTTTTATCTTTAAATAGCTGATATTAAATACATAAAAATAAGAAGAAAAAACAAAAAAAAAACTAAATTACAGTGCAAGTAAAGTTATGAGACGAACAAATGTAGACAATTAATAAAACTAAATAATGGATAATAAAAAGAAGAAGACAATACTCACGCAAGGAAGTAGTAGACAAGACCATGAACAATACCAGTAGTTTGTATGTTATTAAGCCATTATATCAAATATTTTATTTTGGTTAGTTATTAGATGATTTTTCAATTCAATTTGGAATTTCTTTAATTGTTTTATTTGTCTGAGGTTAATCGAGGTTTTTGGACCGAAGAAAGATGATGATCTTTGACTGACTGATTTTTTAAAGAGTTTTAGAGGTATCTCCATATTAGTAACTGATCGAGTTGAATGGGTATTTTTGTGGTTAAATTTTTCGCCGCTTTTGTATATTCTCATTATACATTGATAAGCAAAAAGTAGTTTAATGTTAAGTATCCTCGCATTCATTATACAATTTTTTCGTTGAAAATAGCTTTTCTTTTTTTAGGATGATTTTTAAAATAGTGTTTTGTGTTGTCTCTAAAATTTTAATAGTGGTGTGAAATGCTCCACCCAAGCTACTATACAGTATCTTAATAAAGATTCCACCAGAGAATTATAAAGTATTAGTAAATTTTTCTTTGAAAGAATTTCTCTAAGAACATAAACTTTATGCATTAAGGCTCTCAATCTATTGCTAACATGGACAATATGTTGTGACCAGCGTAGGTGTTGGTCAAGTATAATACCTAAATATTTAATTTGGGATACTTTATGTATTAGGGGGCAGTTACAATCGATTTTTTGACAGCCATTAGTGTGCAGTTTAATTTCAAAGTTTTCAGGTTGTTTAACGATAGTTGAACTGAAAGTAATACATTTTGTTTTCAACACATTTAAGGTTAGTAGATTGTCATTTAACCATAAACTTATCTTCCCCAATGCTGTTTCTGCGGTGAGTTTGACCTCTTGCCATTCTTTACCAGTGAAAATAATTACAGTGTCATCCGCGTAGCATATGACTTTACCAGGAAAGTTATCAATTTGTGTAATGTTATTCATATACACGAGAAAGAGAATTGGTCCTAATACGGTCCCTTGTGGAACACCCACCTTTACTAGGGAATTAGAGTTTCTGTCTTTTCCGATTTTTACGCGCTGGGTTCTGTTTGATAAATTGTTCTTAATGAGTTCTAGTGCTACACCTCTTATGCCGTAGTTATTGTGTACTTTCTGTATTTTGTTTTTATAGAGGAGGGTTAAATTCGGGCCATACACTAAATCTGCATAATTAAAGTGTGATAAAACGAGACTTTCACACAGGATTTTTTTTATATGCTGGGGGAGAAAATGACGATTTCCATATAGCAGTTTTAACGAGCCGTTAGCACGTTGAATTAATTTATTGATGTGCTTCTCAAATCTTGAATCTGAATCTATAATGACACCTAAATTTCTAGCATGATCAACCAAGGTCTGGTGGCTGGTAATTTAAATTTAAAAAAACTATCATTTCAGTGGAAAAGTTACTCTTTTTTATTTTAATTTATTACAGCTTACAATCTTTAATTTATTATCTTTTCAAATTTTCTGTATATAAATTTGATAACAATGTGTTTTAAGTTAGCTTTAAAGATCTATCAATATTCAAAATTCAAGGCTATCATTTAAATTGACTACCACACCACCAGCGACGATCTTGAATTTATTTGGCCCGCAACTTATTAAATACCCAGAATTTCCATATCAAATAGGTACCAGTTACAATTTCCTAACGACAAAGATGTTGCTTATTTATTATACCAAAAATTTATGTCTTCTATTCCAACAAGATAAATCAATAAATTTTCAAATTTCAACTGCGACATCTTACGGAAACTGTAATAACCTCACAATGTTTTTAAATTTTTTTTGTCCTAATTTTTCCGCCAACGTTTTTTAATTTATGTGGGTATATATATTATAAAACAGTATTGAACTGTTGTTAATATATTTGTAATAGTTCCTACACATGTAAATCGGCAATAAAATACGGCTGACCTAAATAATATGATTACTTTTTCAAAGTAGTTCAACAACCTCATAATTTAATAACAATGAAACATACTTCTTGTGCCCGATGGGCCGCACCTGGTCTAGCTATTAACGCTGTTCCATTGCAAACGATTGCAGTGTCTTCGACAAAAACACACTCTGGCAGAGATTCGTCTGGAGGTAATTCGATGACATCCAAACCAATTTCTCGTAATAATCTAACATAATTTTCATGTTGTTTTTTTGCTTCTTCCAAGTCGATATCGCCTCGATTTTGTAAAGAACTTGGCAATCGGCTCACTACGGCGTGCGTATACCGAAACGCCGCCATTTTGCGAAGCAACTTACGTCGCAAACACGAAAACGCAACTGCCAACTGCCATACGATATAGGATGTTCGACGATGGACTGGACATCGTTGCGTTGTTATAGGCAGAAATGTTACAGGCGCGAGTTGAATATTTCTTTATAACATCGATTCCAAGCGCTCGTAAGCCAGAGGTATGTTAAAGACTATTTCAAGATATTTCGTTTTCACTTGAAATTATAAGAGAAGAGTAAAAAATTTTCATTTGAAGTAGTTGAGAAGAAATGATTATAACCTACAATAGTTTATTGGAGGTCATTTTAATTCGACTTCAACCATGTAAATAAATGTAAACTTTATTTTATAAGCACGAACATAGATCTAGTCCTCTTCTCTTTTACCAATTATTTACTTTTACATTCAAAATGTATAGTTACTAGATTTGGACACGTGATAAATTGAAATATTGATATTACCTATTTGATATTAAAACTTGAATTGTCACTAGAAATACCAGTAGAGGTCAAATTATTCATGAGCTCGAAAAAATTTCCGGATTTAATTGTACCTCGTGGTATTCGGTAAGAAAATTCCACACCAAATGTGTGTGTATTTCCAACAACATCAAGAACAAGCAACTTCCAATCAACCTGCCATAACAATAATTGCGTTTTTAATATAAACATTAATCATAAGGGTCCAAAGAATTTAGAAAACATCTACCTAAGCTTGTAGTTGAAATGAATCAAAATTATCATGTAAACAAACTAAAATTAGATTGTCAAAAAAATATTCTGTCGTTATAAATGTCAAAAAAATTTCCAGTATAATTCGCTGTTGGGTACCCAACAGGAAAAAATTTCCACTAAAATTCATCCGTTGCGATGGTGATCTGTCAGAAATACAGATTCTGATTGGTTAAAAATCACATGTGTGGAATTTTCATAATAATTTTGAACGGTCTCAAACATATGTTTGAGACTCTCTGTTGTTTAACGTCGGTCTATTTCTGCGACTGAGGCTAATCACCG
>CAJUYI010000628.1:83561-111404 GCA_910591695.1 Galerucella pusilla | reverse complement strand
TGTTCGTGTGGCAGGAGCCACGTGTACGAGGTAAAACGCGTTACAACGTGAAGAGACCAGTAGCCCTAATTAGTCTTTTGACTAGGTCATTCTTGTTCTGCCCTCTCATTATCCTTGTGCCCGTGTACCAGCTCTTGTTTTTTTTTTGTGTTGAAATTTTTTTTCATTGAAAACAAGGCCTCTTAATGTGAATGCGTTAATAAAACCATCCCTTTATTCTATAATTGAAATCATCATCATCTGCAGACGTACAATTTAGTTTTTCTCCTCCCTATATTATAAACAACGCATTTTGACAGTGTTTTGAAGGACGTAAGTAACAATTAACAAAAAAACAATATAGTTCAGGCAACGAAGACCGAAAAATACCAAATAGCGGAAATAATTCATGTAGAAGCCAATTTTGGCACACTTGTAGGGAAAGGTGTTCTTAACAACATACTAAAAGTACTGAGGGGTGGGGGTGAAGCTTAGGGTGCGGGGGGTCTCTAAGGGTCCCTTTTTTCATTTTTTTGTCAATAACTCAAAAAAGAATGGCTCTAACGAGAGAATGTTCATACACTAAATTAATCTACATAAAATTCTCTATAAAAAAGGTTTTATACACTTTTTCTCTAGGATCAATGCTTAAGGAGATATGGAGGCGGAAAATGGAAAATTGAAAAAAAAACGTTTCAATTGTTAAAAATGGAATGTTTATTGTTTATTTAATCAACCTCTTACCGCCCTTTGTTCCAAATATGAAACATAGCGAAGACAGCCTGAACATGTATTTGAATATTTATTATTTAAATTTATTATTTAAAAATTAAATAATTAACTTTTCAACAATAACAATACGATAATAATACCACAGAGTACACCATCTAACAAGAGACGAAAGCTTTGTCGGTTCCTTTGAAGTCGGACTTACACGATATTGAGCGGAAATACGTCGAGGCATTGACACATAAACTACTTGATACACTGAGAAAAGTAACACTACACTAAGAAAAATGGTAGTGTTGATGTACATCCCTCCCAATTAGGTCTATAAAATATTTTTTTAACTACTAACATGAGAACATCTTATTATTCATCTCATGTATGTAATGAGAATTGGTTCATTTTTAACCTAATCTTGAAATAATACACGGTGAACTGAGGGGAATGAACGGAAGTGTCGACTTGACATTGAAAGATAAACTAATTAATTCACGCATGTGCACACAAATTTGCGATCACGAAAACTACTTTCTTTCGCCTCTTGTTAGATGGTGTACTCTGTGATAATACTAAAATTCAAAATGTATTTGTTAGTTGCAAAATATTGTTCATGGATAAATCAATGCTCGTGTGTTAATATAAAATTATTTCGAAGTATATTTTGAAATGGGGCATCGAGAGGGGTGTTGGTGTGCCTATTGTTGTGTGCGTCGTAGGAGCCCGTAGACGGTAGAGGTGAATTGTTGGAGAAACACTCTGCTGACGGCACTATTGTGAGTTGCGAGTTGGATAAAGCTGATGTACATCCAACTGTAGTAATAGTTGGGGAGGATGTGGACTTGATAGTTCTCCTCATTGGATTGGCACCACAATCAATCAATATGTACTTCATGAAGCCAGGCCGTGGGAATGTGGAGACCAAATTGTTTTCAGTGCGGCCACTTCAAAAACTTCCAATCGCCAAAACGATTCTCCTTCTTCATAGCTCCTTCGGATGCGACACACCTCGGCGATACATGGAAAGAGTAAAGTGGGAATCGCTAAGCTCTTCACAGAAAATCCTGGCCTTACTCAAGACATTTCAACAATATTCAAGGATCACTCAGCATTACCTGAGGATATTGAACAGGCTGGCGAGAAGCCTTTTTTGGCTATATACAAAGCGCCTGCTCATCAAGACAACCTGAACGAACATAGGTATTCGGCATTTTTGAAAGCGTCAATGAAGCCCAAATCAGACATGGCAACTCTACCTCCTACCAAAGAAGCTTCAAAGCAACACTCGCTCAGAGTATATCTACAGGTATATCCATTTACATGTAGCTTTAAATACCTACTGCTTTCTTCAAATTACAAATATTAATTTGTGATGAGTTCTTACGTTGGTCTCATCACTTTCTTATAGATACAACAGTGGCTTGGCAACCCCCCCCCCCCTTAGAAGGAATCCTTAACCAAGTTAACACGAACGACCCTGTGGCACCCGACTCCGTTTTGAAAATGATCTTTTGCCGATGCACGACTGGGTGTGGGGTGCGCTGCGGTTGCCGCAAAGCAGGAATTGCCTGCTCCGGTGCCTCAGCTCATGTACGAACGGAGCCCCCGTCGAAGACAACATCGATGAAAATGAAAGTTTAGATTTCGACGAAGTTTAATGTTCAAGATACATCATTAATTCACTGATTACTTCATTACTTCATTTTCAACAATCAACATATTATTTTTAACTACAGATATTTCATTTTTAACAATAAACATTTCATTTTCAACAATAAATATTTCATTTTTAACAATAAAAACGATTTTTTTTCAATTTTCCATTTTCCGCCTCCATATCTTCTTAAACATTGATCTTAGCAAAATGGTGTGGAGAACCTTTTTCATAGAAAATTCTATGTAGATTAATTTAGTATATCAATACTTTTTTGCTAGAGGCGGTATTTTTCGAGTTATTACCAAAAAACTGAAACAAGGGACCTTTAAAGACCCCCCGCACTCTTAGCTCCACCCCCACCCCTCAGTACTTCTCGTATGTTGTTTAGAACATCTTTCCCTACAAGTGTGCCAAAATTGGCTTCTACATGAATTATTTCAGCTATTTTTCATTCGTTGCTTGGTGACGACGGGTTGTAACTTAACTTAGCGTGTATCTTATTTATTTGTATGCATATTATTAGTACAATTTATTACAATGATGAACACTGCATAATATAATTTGGATAAATATTTTCTGGGTTTCCCTCAATTTGTATGAAATGTTCCGACTTCATAATTTCTCCAAGTTTTCTGTCACTCTTAAAGTATCTACTGCAGGAGGCTTCTGGTTTAGTTATATTGTATAAAATTCAATTTGCAGCCTTCTTTTCATTGTTGACGTTCTTCATCCACTACATAACTTTCCGCAATAGTTGCAGATTTCCTTCCGCTAAGGCTTGTTCGAATTAAGGCGAATTTACATGGAGATAGTAGATAAAGCAAGTAACTAAAGCCGTTTACCAAATTTAGCTACTGGCATTGTCTAAACGTCTGATTTAGTACTTAAGCCAGTTACCAATTTAGCGAAAATTTTAGTCAAGTAGATAGAAAGCGATTCTATTTACTGGAACAAGTAGGTACCCCCCCTACGTGATTTGTTCACTAATTCGCACTAAACACGTCTAGACAGGTCTTTTTAGTATGTTAATAGTAGTTTAGTGGTGTATGGTGTTATTTTATTCAAATACGAGAAAAAAGGCTGTACCTCGCTGGAACAAAGATACCACCTTGAAATTTGCTTAGGAGTACCGCTTGAAAGAATGTCTATGGAACACAAAAACCCATATTTCTACGATCTAACCATTTTCTTATCCATATACACTCCTTTTTATATTGTTTACGTTCTATTACTTCACTTATTTCCTCGCATAATGAAACTATACACTTTTTTACGGCTGATCTAAAACGTTTTCGTTCAATGTAAGCCATTATCCTGTAAATTCGCCTTAGTAGCTAAAGCAAGTAACTAAGACCAGTTACCAAATTTAGCTACTAGCATTGTGTAAACGTCTGATTTAGTACTTGAGCCAGTCACTTTAGCTGTTTGATTTAGCTACTATCCCCATGTATATTCGCCTTAATGAAAACAATCCTTAAAGGATGTCCAGTATAATCGAAAAAGTTGTAAAAGTTTTGCAATTTTACTTGGAATTGAAAAAATCGATTTCCTCGAAAGGCTGGTTTAAGCACAGGAGACGTCTTTGTTTGGTACAATTTCTTGAAGTATTGATATATACGCTGCTTCATACCTCTTAGTCTTTTTTCTGACTATCGTTTGAGCGCAGAATCATTCTTGACTAGTAAATATTACAGTGACAGTCAAGCCGCCCTTAAAGCACTTCGGAGCTATAGGGTGACATCTCGGCTAGTATGGGAATGCGGCGAAGAACTTAGAAGACTGGCGACTCGGAACAGTGGAACACTGGAGTGGGTTCCAGGCATAAAGGAATCGCAGGCAATGAAAAAGCTGACGAACTCGCAAGAGTAGGATCGTCAACTCGAATGAACGGACCCGAACCTGCTGTGGGCATCCCCAGATGCTTATCATGGTTAAAAGGGTGGTTGAAAGAACAACACAATAAACACTGGAAGAATACGACCAGACAAATACATGGGAAGAAATTCATAAAAGAACCATCAGAAAAAGTGGCGAAAGAACTGCTCTCAATGAGCAGGAACAGACTACGCACCATAACGGGACTACTTACGGGACATTTTCCCACAAAGGAGCACCTAAACAAAATAGGGCTGTACAACGGAGATCTTACATGCAAAAGATGCAAGAAGGATACCGAAACAGCTCGGCATATACTATGCAACTGTGAGTCGCTGGACCACAGAAGGCAGAAACTGTATGGTAGACCCCATATGACTCCAGAAGACTTTTACAACCAACCAGTAAAGAACCTGTATGAGCTAATACAGTGAACGGAATGGCAGAATAGCTTGTAGTCAGAACACTAGGAGTATCCACAATAAGCCCAGGAGGCTGAGGTGGTACCGGCGAAGGGACGGCTCCTTAGAGAAAAAAATATTACTTACATCCCTTATAGTATAAATAACTTTTTTCAGACATTCAGGACTGCAAATTCTCCAATTCCCTACGAGCTGCAATAAAATATTTAAATCATTTATCCTTTTTTCAATTAGTATGACGCTACTTAAACAAGTTTTTTGTTCAGTCTCGTCTAATGTAGTTAGCAGTAGTAGTTAGTACGTTAACAGTTAAAACCGTTTTTTGTCGAGTTTTTTTTTTTCTAAAAATTTCACCACATATGTACGTTTATTCAACCTTATCACTTACTCTTTTTATACGTAAAATTAAAGTGCCGTAATTCTATACCTTTGGTTTATTTCCTTTGGCGATTGTAACAAAAGGATATGCTGCAAGTGGCCACTTTCATCAGTAACAATTAGCTATCCTATATAAATAAATGCTCTACTCTGGAAATAGGCTACCTTTATAATTTCTCACAATTAACGTATGTTATGCTCAATTATGGAAACAAATATGTTGAAATAATGGGACCTTTTAACATAATAAATAGAGGAATGTTATTTGAAAACTAAAAAGTGTTTTCAGTAGTAATACCCCTAGGGTCTTGATAATACCGAGATAATTTTGTCATAGAGAATGCTGAACACCAAACTGAAAACACCACATGTAGGGTATTATCGCTGTAATACAGCGGTGATTGGATGAAATTTGACACATGACTTGGAATTAAGTAATTTGATTGGTTACTATCGAGGTTACTATACTCAGTGAAAAATTATCGTGAGAATATAACGCCAAAGTTCCAGGCATTTTTAATATTTTCCTAGTTTCCATATTTTTTGTTGGATATTTCGAATTATTGTCTTGAGGATATGGCGCCCTCGTGAAGCTGCTCCGGTTTGTCCACTCTTAGATCCGGGGCTGTGTGGGGCGTTTGGTATTTTCAAGTATTTTCAATAATTTCTGCCGTCGACCGTGTAGCAACATATGCTTTTAACGTTCTCAAAATTAGACCCCATTAATGCTTGATTTATCTACATTAATCAACGATTTTCTGCAGGCAACCCAACGCACATCTTATACATTATATTTATATTGACAGTTATCGGTGGTGTAGGCAACCAAACATACTGTCAGCCAATCGTGATGAGAAAAAAAATTCAAATCGACCAATGGTATCAGTAGCAAATTATTTCGAATATTGCCCTCCTGTATAAAAAATCCCATATAAAGCGGGATCTTATCCATATCTTATCGCGATAAGATGCCGCTAGATATCGAAAAGATGCCGCTAGCTATCGAAAATTTCCCTGTAGGTATAGTAACGAGTGTTAAAATTGCACATTTGTCATTGTGACATATACCATGTTTTATAATTGTTGAAATGTCGCGATTTGGACAAGATTCTTTAAGTTCTATTCAAGAAAAAGTAACCGAAAGTAAACCCAAAAATACAATACTTTTATTTCTTCTACTCGAGAAATATTCTACCGAATAACACTCGTGCATCAAAATAGACATGAAAATTTTTTATTCAAGCATGTTGTCAGTAAAAACTGCATTCGGTTATTTTCATGTTTTGTTAAAAGGGCCCTCCTCCTTCGGAGTCGGGCTCTTTCGCCAAAATATGAAAATAAGCTCATGCAGTTATTAGACAACATGCTTTCATAAGAAATTATCGGTAATTTTGATGCACTTGTGTAATTACTTCCGATAATTTTTTCACGCTTTTTGATTGGATTTTCGTTTGAATGAATCCGTAAGCCATTAAGTACCGGACATTTGTCAGTGTCATTTTGATTTGACGTTAAACATTTACTGTCAGTTAACCTGTTTAATGAAGATACTTACATATTTGCATTTTGCTAATTAGTTCCAAAAATAATCGTGATATAGTTGAAATAATACCCTTCTTGGTGTGCGTCATCGATTGTGACGTATATCCGGGTTTTCGGCATGTCGTTTATTTTATTTGCTCTTTTGACGTACCTAACCTAACCTTAGATTTGATAACTAAAATCATCTGGATCGTATTCAGCCAAATTTGAAAAGGCAGTGCAATTCATAATTACCAGCTTCTTTTCCCAACTGAAAATACTTGGGGAACTTTCAAAATACTGATGTTTTTCCGTGTATCTAGGCATATTTTTGTATTATTTAAATATATAAAACAATAAGATTAATATTCACTTTTCATAAATAATAATTGACCGTAAGCAACAAAGTACACACCTGACAAGAACTGTCAGTGTGACAGTAGTAGAAAAAGACGTGAGACACATTGCCGCTACGAAAGTTACCTCGCGATTGATAGGTTGTGCTGGCGCGTAATCTAAACATCAACCAATCAAATTTTTGTAAGTCAAAGATAAGGGTTAACGTTTGTAAAACATTCAAACGGTTCATTATTGTGATATTTTGATTAGGATTAATCACAGACCTGCCTTTTTTTCCATTTCTTCCTACGTAATGTGATAGAAGGAGATTAACAATCGATGACGCACACCAAAAAGGGTATTATTTTTTCAACTATAGTAATTTTTTTAGATAATTTAACTAGATCAGGGGCTCTCAACCTTTTTTTGTCTACTGCCCACTTTGAGAATAAATTATTTTTTAACGCCCCCCTTTTTAAACATACTTAAAAACCGCTAAGTACTTATAACTGATTATTGAAACGCAACTTAATAGTATTCGGACAGAGTATATTTTATTGAAAATAAAACAAACATAATCAATTCTTATACCTATAAAAACTAATGTGAAGGTTGAATCTGATGCTGTTCAATAAGTTTGTTGATATCAGTTTCCAATTTACTCAAAAACAGCCGCAAGTCGCCACGTTCGGTAACACGCAAACGATTTCTCTTTTTAGTAAGCAGCGTTGCCACAGCACTAAATCCACGTTCACACAAATATGACGATGGGAATGCTATCAAAAATCGTTGAACAATTGACCACAACAATCCAGGGAACAATTGCGGGATCGGTTTTTGTAGCCAAAATTCTTGATATCCATTTTTGAACTTGATTTTTATTTCTTCGTTTGTTGTCAATTCTATAAGTTCTTCTTCCAGCTGAGTTGACATTGCTGTGACATTTGAAAACGGATCCAACACCCAGTCTGGTATTTCCAAGTTTAAAATGTCCTGGTATCGTTCGGTGAAGTCAATGTGGAGGTTTTCCAAATGTTGGCAGTAGGCAAACAAGTCGTCGTTACTGCAGGATACTGATAAATTCGGAAAATTGTGAAACTCACGTCTGCCCATATTCTTATTGTGCAGAAGCAGTTTGGCTGCGAAAGCAGCAACGACATTTTTTGTTTTAATTGAATTTAGTTCATCGCCTTGCAGTTGGAGGTTCATGTCGTTGAACAATTTATACAGGTCTGTCATGTAAGCTATATCATTCTTTGATGTTATGAGCTTGTTGCGCAGTTCTGTATCTTTAGTTTCCAAGAACTCTATCACTGAGTCAAACAGGTTGTAAAATCGAATCAGACAATTGCCTCTTGACAGCCAACGAACTTCAGTATGAAGCAACAAACGGTTGAAATCTTCGTCATTAGTAACACAAATCTGATGAAATAATCTATCATTCAAAGAGCTGCTACGGATTTTATTGACTGCTTAGATGACATATTGCAGTGATTGAAATAGTCGTTCACTTAAGTTTCTAGCAACCAAATGTTGTCTATGAATAACGCAATGTATAGCAAGGACATCTGGAATTTTATTTTTTAAGTACGCTATGAAGCCTTGTCATAGCCCTGTCATAGCCGGAGCGCCATCCGTAGCAACTGATATAATATTTTTCAAAGGAATCTCTTTTTCTTCACAAAACTTTTCCAATACATTGAATATGGTTTCGCCTTTTGTATCTGTCTCCAAATTTCTGGCAAACAATAATTCTTCACGTATTTTCTCATCTTTAATAAACCTCACGTAAGATAGCAACAACGCTTCATTAGTTGGTAAAGTGGACTCATCGAGCTGAATTGAGAATTGACTAGTCCTCAGATGATTGCACAATGATTCTTCAATGTTTTCAGCCATTTAATCAATTCGTCTTTGCACAGAATTATTACTCAAAGGAATTTTTCGGATAATATCTGCGGCCGGTTTATGAAGCACAGTAGTTATTATACTTTGGCAAGTTTATCTGAAACCGTGAAAGGAATGCAGTCGAAAACATTCGACATTGCCACGTTTAACTATGAAAAAGTTGAAGTACTGATTATGTAGTGATAATAATTATAAATGGGTCTTTTTATTATTAACTATATTAAAAATATGATTGAACGTTAATTTTATAATGTGCTTGTTTCCTTGGATTTATTCTATTAACATTATTTTCCAATTCATAAATATTAAAAGAGAACACTTTTCCAAATTTGTTATGGGCTTCTTAAAGCTCTGGCAACGTTGTACGAAAACCATAATGATCACACCCTCCGATTACATAATTGGTGATTTTTATCGACCAGCTGACTTCTTATTGGCAAGCGCGTGCGTATGTTCTTCCCTCTCACTTCGTCAATTGACTGATATTGATTTATCCAGTGGCGTTGTTATTGTCAGTTACCTTTGTAATTTCAGTTTTACTTGGTAAAATAGGTACCGTACGCCATTTGTACGGTTGACAGATATACGCCATGTTTTTCCTCGCCTCTTACCGACACCGCGTAGCTCCAGATAAACTTGCCAAACTATACTTCCTTTATTGCTGGCAAAATTAACTTTTCTCCGATGTTGTGTGGTTTGCCTTTTTGAGCAATTAACAAAGAGATATTGTACGAAGCTCGAAGTCCGTCGTCATCTTGCTTAGCAGCCACCGAAAATAGTTTTGATACACTTGGCTGAGTATTATGCTTCTTCTCTAGGTCTTGAAAATATGCTACATTCTTGTCTTTCTTATCTGGATTCATTTTATTCAAATGATCTTGCAGTCTTGAAGGCTTCATTGTTTCGTTCGAAAATGTTTTTAGACAAAGAAGACACAAAGGCGACGACAAGCAAGAACAAGTATTATAGAACCAGCCGATTGATACAGGAATGTACAAATCAGATTATTTAACAAAAATCTGTTAAAACATGATTGCCCGCGGTCTATTATATCGAACCGAGTTTGAGCTATATCTTAATTAATATTAGTTGATGTTCACAAGATGTAGTCGAGAGTCGAGAGCTCAGGCGGTGTCTAAGAGTCTTCCTAGCTAGGTAGATGAAATTATAAATCGACCCCAAAGCCCTACACAACGCTCGTTTTTTTTTCCTGGGTCTCTTACCGCCCCCCTTTAGGCCTGCAGCGCCCACAAGGGGGCGCTATCGCCCACGTTGGGAAAGACTGAACTAGATGCACTCGTCTTTATTACTATTAGGAAATCTCATAGCAACAAAGATTTGTGCATCTAGTTAAAATTATCAAAAAATTACCACCACTTGTGTAATTACTGTTGATTGTTAATGGCCCTAATCAATATACTTGTTGGTTAAATAACTATTAATGATATGAGCGGTAGACTGTTGATGAATATTTCACGCGCCTCACGATTTCAATTTTTTGTCTGATCGATGCCTTAAATTATTGATGAAGAGAGTGGTGTGTTGACAGGCACATAAGACCTATCGAAATAATATTTAGCGTTTAGTACATTATATAAATCAAGTAATATCAAGAATTTCCAAATACGATGCTATATTACACCACCACTGGTTTCCATTCTTAAACTTACAAATACGTTTGGTTTTAACAAGACAGTATTTTCAATTTATTAACCATTTAAAAAAGCTCCCCAAAATAAAAGATACCTCAACACTCTAATGAGGATTCATGCAAGAAAAGTTAAAACTAAGATTATCTTAAAACTAAAACTAAGAAGATAAAACCACGTATTTTTTTTTATTTAAATGTCAATTTCTTAGTTTCTTGCATGAGCATGTACCTGTAATGCAGATGTTCATGCAAGGAACTGAGAAATTAAGATTCAAATCAAAAAATAACATGGTTTTATCTTCTTAGTTTTATTTTCAAATTAATCTTAGTTTTAATTTTTTCTTGCATGAATCCACCTTAACTTCTATATTAATTTCAGATGTGGCATACGTTTCTTTCGTAACATCGGGAATCGGCGAATTGCCGATATCCTACCGATACATTTACATTAATTCTATTACAAAAACGTGACCTATCTGATAAAAGTCTACGTGTCGAGGAAAGTAAATTTATTTGAAAGTATTTTCAAATATTTTATTGTCGACCTCCCACACATACCTGAAAGCTTTCAATTTTAGTTTACAGTTTCCAAACTGAAATTACACTACTCGCTTTCCACATTAGACACATTTCCTCACGGTAATTTAATGCATTCCATTCTCGACTTCGTATATGGATACGAATGGGTAGAATCGGAAAAATGCAATAGTCCTCGAGCAATGATTGTCTATTACAAGCACGGACCAGCAACATCTACACAAAATTAGTTTTTGAAAGTAGTATAGAACTTTTAGTAGTTGTTTTCAACAAAGTTTACTGAAAACAATGCTCGTTACGTTTCTGTCTCATTTATTAGACAAAGCAGGTGGATATTCAAAAATATGCACCATTTTAATTTTTTTTCTACTGTCATGCAAGAAACTAAAACTTTATTGAATCTATTTAGTGGAAAAACTAGTTCGTTTTGCTCTATCTAGTGCAATAAACACTTTATGGCATTCATCTGTCATTTTACTACAGCGTTTTGTCATCATGACAAACATAAAGAATTCAATTCGACGCCATTTTTAGTAAACTTAGAGCAGCCTAAGTAAGACATTTTTTGGTTTTTGCATAAACTTGAGATAATATTATATATGCAACTCATGCAAAATAGTAGTTTAACCTAACTAGTGCGGGAAGTGTTACTTTTCCGCAATCGCGTGCGGAAAAGTCACTTTACGCACGTGTTAGGTACACTATTTTTTCTACTAGCATGTGGAAAATAGCCCAAAAGTTAACATGGAGGAAAATTTATTGTTAAATATATATCTACAAATCAATTATCATTATTTGACATTCATTTGATAAGGCTTATACAAGGGCCATTAAAAAATTATTGAAAAATAAGTTTTTTTTTCTATTAACAATTATGGCATTATAATAAATTTATTAATTTTTCCGGCATTTGGTAAACTAAAATCATACAAATATATATTTCAAATGTTCAAATGTCAAAAACTTAGCCAATTTACTTTCCGGAAAAGTGACTCTTTCCGGAATAAAAAGAGTGCGGAAATAGTAATTTACGTTACAAGACCGGAAAGTAGTGTTTTTCAGGTCGAGACAAGCAGATTCCAGAAGCATGGTGAGACCTGAAAAACACTTATTTTCGGGTGCGTGACGTTCAATATTTTTTTAAGACGGACACTTCGATATACATTCAATTCTTCATTCTACTTTTTATAACAAAGTGATTAACAAAACTAAAACCAGATAAAATAATAAGTTTGACATAAACGACAAATTAAAAATCAACGAACTGTCATCACTCGACAATATATCGAAACGTAGTTACCATAGTAACGAAATCAAGGTAGATTGTATTATGAAAGAGCGATTGGAAAAATGAAAACAAAATGGACGTCAGGGACCGGCAATTAGTATATTACGTAACGAGTGCGGAAAGTGACATTTTTCACACGAGTGAGACACTCCTACGAGTGTCAAAAATTACTTTCGCAAAAGTAATGTACACTATTTTTCCTACGACCATGCGATAATTGTAACAAATATTGTTCAATGTAATGGTTTTTTAAAAATAATGTTGACATCGGTGAGTGCGGAAATGAAATGAGTAAAATTCACTTTGCAACGTGTTATGTACAATATTTTTCCTACGGATAAATATTTAAAATGTACCTTAGGTTTTTCGCTACTATCATTATCAACTTCCATTATAATAAAAAACCGAGACTAACACTTTTTATTTCTAGCTTATCTCACAATTATAATTCGATTACACTTTTATGTAATAAATATTACACTTACACTTCACCAAAACTATTTCTATTCTTTGTGTTATAATTTGAGAATTTTGACATAAGCCTACTTTATTATTTTTCACTTTTATAATTAGTATATATATTTTTTACGATCACGCGATAAATTTACGAAATATGATGGTTTTATTTATTTGAAAACATCAATAACTGTACCTACCTACAACATATAATTATTTTCAAAATAATCAGTTTCTAGTGCAAAATATTTTCAAAATAACGCAGACGACATTTTAATTCTTTATAATTTAGAACATTTGACAGCTATCCGCGTCATGACAATTCGGAGAATGCTGCAGTAGACCGTACCTAGTTGTTTTTTTTATCACAAAATTTGGCGAATCTTGATAATTTTTGAACAGATTTTGTGTTTTGTGCTATATGTGTAGTTATTACGTAGGTGAATTTAAATAAGAAAACCACGTTAATCGAATTCATACGAATCGTGCGATATGATATCACACTAGGGTGATATCATAGCGCACGGTTCGCGTCACTATGATGATATGAGAAGCTTTCCGCAAGAGTAGAGAGTGCGATATATGATAATTTCCTATATGGTCGTAAGAAAAAGCTTTTTCCGGTCCCTAGCGTCTATTTTCCGGTCTATATCATCAAAACGTTATTTTCTGGACGAAAAATTGTCCAGAATGTGTATACTTTCTGGTCGGTCTTAAAAAAAGAGTACTTTTCCGCACGCTAGTAGAAAATATTTAATTTCCTAACAAGTGCGGAAAGTGATACTTTCCCGCACGCGACTGCAGTTGACCCGAACGACGCGGAGCGGAGTTCGGGCAAGCGGTCAAGGGCGGGAAAGACACTTTACGCATAAGTTAGAAACATTATTTTTTCTACGACCGTATACAAAAAAGTATACCAACCCATTTCTCAAAAGTAATTTCATTTCAACATATTATATAGGTATACAAAACTTTAAGCAAAAACTATTAATTATTATAAATATTATTATTAGGAACACAATTTGTTGCTTTCTGTATATTACTCAAAATTGCCGGTCCAGTGGAGTTATTTGGTGTTAACTGGTAAGTAGATGAAGTCGATGGTATCGGTTGTAGGTCACATAAAGATGACGATGAAGGTGACGGAAACGGTTTTAAGTCATTTGTAGATGAAATAATTTAATTTGATAATATATTTTTTATATCAAATTGGGTGGTTTGATAGTTGTTTTGTGACACTACTTCAAAGAATGTATCTTCATTAATTAATATTTCCAAAAAATTAAAAATGCAACAAAAAGCTAGAGAAGATGTTGATTTCATTTGATGGACTATTTCGTAAATATTTAAACAACTGTAGTAACAATATTTATAACTTCCGAAGTGAAAAACTATCTAATAAGGTCAAAATTTGCATAATTTTACTTTCCCGCACTAGTGCGAGAAAGGGACACTTTCAAAACTAAAATGCGTGCGGAAAGGGGGTTAAAACGCACGGTCGTAGAAACAGAGTTTATTGCATTCACCGTGTTGTCTGGACAATTTCACGTCGCGTATTGTACAATGGACACTCACTTTCTGCAATTGCTGCATAAATAACTATTATATGCCAATTTAATATATCAATTTTCGAATTAAATAATCACAGACGCCTTAAACGGTTTTCTATCAATTAAAGTATCAAACGTTGTAGGTCTCTTTCAAAAACAATTGAGTATTATGCCTACAAATTAACTTCCTATTGTACATTTGTTTTGTTTTCTTTATTATTAATTATTAGTGATTTTCATATTATTTTCTAGCTATATAGGTCTTCAACCTCGGGTCGTTTAAATCTATTGGTATTAGCAGGGTCGAACTGGGAAAAAAATTCGGCCCGGGAATTTATCTAACAGACCGACCCACCTTTATGGTCTGTCAGGGACTCCGGGGTGCTTCATCGGAAAATTTTTGAAAAAGGGAAAGCAAATTAGTGGTTTTTATTAGTATTCAATGCTGAATTAATGGACCAATAATAAGAAAAAATTCCACTTTATTACAAATAACACTTTTCAAAAATGTGTCACTAAGAAGTGGAGAAAATACAAAAATCAAAAAGTAGTCAAATTGTTGTCATGTATTCTACAAAAGTAAAGGTTTTCTTTAGTTTGAATTATTTGAAACTTACTTTAAAACTGAAAAATTTCTCTCACATGCTACTTGGGTAAATGACAACGTTAACAAGTACTTGTAAGCAAGGTCCAGGCTATACATATACGACTATACAGTTTACATTCCAGAGAGAAAGGACTGGGAAGCAGGGCCTCCTATAACAGCGAATCTCAACTGGTACACTGATGGCTCGAAAACTGACTCCGGAGTAGGAGCCGGAATATATGGGGTACAAGAGAAGATCACGATCTCTCTGAGCCTAGGGAAACATGCTACTGTCTTTCAGGCAGAGGTACTGGCGGTGCAATGCTGCGCAGAAGAGTTGATGAGACAGGAGGTCGATAATCAAAGAATCGTCATCTACTCCGACAGCCAAGCAGCACTTAAGGCGATACGCTCATATAAGATAACATCAAATCTGGTGTGGGAGAGTCGGAAGGCCCTAAACAGACTAGGCAGTCATAATAGAGTGACCCTAGTCTGGGTACCAGGCCACCAAGGAATAAAAGACAATGAAAAGGCTGATGAATTAGCCAAGCAGGGAGCAACGGAGGTCATGATAGGGCCAGAACCTTCCTGTGGAATTGCAAAATGCCTAAGTAAAGAGAGCATCCACAAATGGATAAACAACCAGGCGTTGCGCTGGTGGTATGAAACCCCAGGACAAAGACACGCAAAATTATTCCTTGAACGTCCTTCGACAAAACTGTCACACGACCTACTATGTCAAAGTCGAGAAATGACGAGGATGATGGTGGGAATGCTGACCGGACATTGTAGGCTGAGGAAACATATGCACACAATTGGCCTTGCAGATGACAGCCTATGCAGGCTCTGCCAGGAAGAAGACGAAACCGCGAAGCACATACTCTGTGAGTGCGAAGGCCTAGCAAGGGTGAGGTTTCACTTACTCGGAGAAGAAAAACCGAGGGCAGAGAGCTACGCAAAGTAGGCGGTATCCAGGCTATTAGGTCTAATAAAAAGAATAAAGCTAGATAATGAGCTCTAAATATAGGGAGGACCACAATAGATCTGCAAAGGTCGCAGTGGGATAGGATAAAGAGCCACTCCAATTCTAATCTAATCCAAGGTCCAGGCTACTGGAAAAGACCCAATCAGTAAGTTG
This sequence comes from Galerucella pusilla, assembly GCA_910591695.1. Lineage (NCBI taxonomy): Eukaryota > Metazoa > Arthropoda > Insecta > Coleoptera > Chrysomelidae > Galerucella > Galerucella pusilla. Next base: position 95,393 of record CAJUYI010000628.1, on the reverse strand, counting down.
TACCTCTGCAAAAGTCTATAGCAACAAATGCAACAATTTTAACATGACTTATACAGTTTTATCAATGAAAATTGATAATTCTCTTTCTTTTCGTTCAAAAACTATTCTTGCTCTTTAATGCCATACGCTTCTAAACTGTATTTTTGAATTTACTCGGCCGTCTTCATCGGGGCGTTGCATTCTACCATCCTACATTTCTACGTGTACTGACATTGTGCTTCTGAGTTCCAGCTTCTGATAACGTATTAAGCAGAGAGGGCCGTTTGTAATATTATAAATCAAGTTATTTATTATCAATATAAGGGCCGGCGGACCAGCCCGTTTAAGCATTCAACGGACCGGTCAACCGGGAACGCTACTGTTGGGTCTTATAGCCAGTCCGACCCTGGGTTCTAGGAAAAAATGTTTTGAAAAACGACAGATTTTGAATAATATTTTTATTTCATGAAACTCAATCTTGAAAATATATTTTATATTGAATAAAGTGAAAAAGTTAATAATTTCACTTCCTTTTAATGTCAAGTGCATGTTGAGATACTATCGGTCGCTAGTCATTGCGAGAGCACGAAAATTACAAAATTTCAAGTTTCCTTCTTCCCCCAAATTTGTGGAAAAATAAGAGACAATTTCACTCAGGGGAGAATTGATGAAATGTCGCATAGGAAAGACCCATCCTAATTTTATACAATCACCTACTGAATTTTCTCGCGTGAATCTAAAATCAACCTGTATATGTTCTGTTTATTTTAAAAGTATATTGAAATGTGTGCGTGTTTTTTATTCCTGACAAAAATTCTAATTAACTGGGATATCTGAAACTATAATTCCTGAATACGTGCTAATTCTACCAGGTCAATATAAACCCATGTCAACAGTTGTTGTAGTTTCGCATGCCCAACAATAATTATTGTTTGGTCAAGTTGAACTTATACAGGTGTATATTGTTTATATGGATAAAACTAATCAGTCTCGCCGTTCAAAAGTAATGACAATAAGAAATTTCAGTAAAAACTTATATTTAACCCTATATAATAGTTTTGACATTTGATATTCTCGTATATGATTGTATGGAAATAAAATCTTACCCAAAATATTTCTTTGGGTGGAAAATATGTGTTATTATTATTTATTCTACCAAAAAAACATGTGAAAAGTTTTATTGGAAAAGCTACGTGGCTTTACTTTTAGTTTCCAATTTACTTTTACAAGTTTTTCAACACTAATGTACGTGGGCTATAACTTCCCTTAAGCAGAAACGCCCCTATTTTATGTTTAGAAAGATGTAAAAAAAGTGAAGGAGCAGTAAGTACTACGTAAAGTTTTTTTTATGTGCACTGCTCGCTAGTAGTGTTTTTTCATTTCGATAAATCTTAGATATTTATTCGGTTAATTTAGACATCCGAGGGTACAAAAATTCGTACCCAGCTCAAAGTTGATAGGATTCCTCAAAGCACCAACATAAATGGAATTCAAAAAATCCTCATCGATCCGATATCTGGAAAAAAATATACTTGGTGTCAAAGGTCACAAAAGCGAGTTTATTGCAATTTTCAGCTAAACGTTAAGTTTTATCCGAGGTTTATCATAGAATTAGTTCAGTTTCTGAGATATAACGATCAAAAACGTTGAAAAGATGTAATCGTCATAATATGTATGGTACATTCAATAGCCTTTTTGGTGTGCGTCTTCGTTTGTGACGAATATCCGGGTTTTGGGTATGTCGTTCATTTCATTTGCTATTTTGACATATAGCTAACCTTAAATTTGATAAATAAAATCATCAGGATCGTATCCAGCCAAGTTCGAAAATGTTATGAAATTACCAGCTTCTTCTTCTAACTGAAAGCACTAGAGAACTTCCAAAATATTGATGTTTTTCCGTGTATCTATGCATATTTTTGTATTATTTAAATGCATATATATAACAATAAGATTAATATTCACTTTTCATGAATAATAATTGACCGTGAACAACAAAGTACAAACCTGACAAGAACTGTCAGTGGAACAGTAGAAAAAGGCGTAAGACACATTGCCGCTACGAAAGTAACGCCTCCATAGTATTTTGAGCTCTCGATTTATAGGTTGCACTTGCGCGTAATCTAAACATCAACCAATCAAATTTTCCTAAGTCAAAGATTAGGGTTAACGTTTGTAATACATTTAAACGGTTCATTATTGTGATATTTTGATTAGGATTAATCACAGACTTGCCATTTTTCCATTTCTTCCTAATTAATGTGTTAGAAGGACATTAACAATCGATGACGCATACCAAAAAGGCTATTTAATATCACGTATATAAATCACTGAAGCTGTGATACAAGCAAAAAATTATTCTATCTAGACCCAAAAGACAGTCGTTGGAACTTGGTCAACAATGAATTAGATCCAGTACTTGTAGGTACCTAAGAAACTGTTGATGAACATAATTTTTTGCAACTGTAAAAAGGGTTGCAAAAAAGTTGGACTGTTCTGTTCTTTAGCATGTACACATTGTCAAGGCTGGTTGTTCTACAATGTTAAATCACCAGCAGTTGAGGATTGGTTTGATACCAACGAGAAGACATGCGATGTATCACTATTGACGAAATTCACCTGCAGCCAGGATGAAAAAGAAAAGCAAGGAGAAGAAGAAGGACAAGAAGAGCAGGAAGCTGAATTATTAGAAAATTATGAACCAAGCGAGTACATTTTTTAATTTACACCGCTTTTATCAATTCCAACTCTTGTCAATATCTTTTATTATTCAATAGTTTCAAATTGAACAGAATCACAACAGATCCGTGAAATAAGCCCACCAGGGAAACCTCGTTAAAAAGTCGCGCGATGTACACTACCTCAAAGGTGGCGTGGATACGTGACCATATTATGGCGATATAACTCTTGGAATCGTTTTACCTCAGAAACGGTGGCTTTTAAGATAAAAAGTAGTTCGACATTTCTTACAGATAATTATCAGTACTCCAGGGACATTGATAATTGTTCGAAAAAAATGTATGACAAATTTCGAAAGCTTGCTGCTTGGAAACAGACCGACGCCGTAGGCGGAGGTCTATGTTTCCTGCAAGCTACAAGCTTGAGAAAGTTGTCATAAAATTTTTGAGCATTTATCAATGTCCGAGGGTTATTCAGATAGAAAATTCTGTGCTAGTAATTGGGCGGAGTAGAATTCGATGAGACCTCTGGCGGAGAAAATTGTAACTAACGCAACGAGTAAAATAATTCGTTTTGCATTGTTTTTGTATTATATGCAAGTCAACGTAATACTAAAGCACAATCAAAGAAAAAGCAAAAGTTTTACAAAACACACACTGAAAATAACTAAAACAGCAAAATAAAACCACTTAAATATCAAAGGGCTTATACGGCAGCTGATTTGTTTTACTCGTTGCTAAGATGACATTGACATTTCAGAGCGCCATCTATCGAATTCTACTTTTCCCAATAGGAAAAATACTGAGCTAACAATTTATTTAAAGGTGCAATTAACAAAGGAACAATTAAAAAAGTTAAATAATTTCCATTTAATTGATACTTCCTATCGTTGCAAAAGTCCATAAATGCTTCCCATACAAATTTCTCACCGTAAACGGTGTTTTTTGGTATGTTCGATTCTATAGGTTTATTAATATTTGCCTCAGTATTATAACCAAATAGTGACATGTCAAGATATTATATGTTTGAAACTTCGAAATCGAAATATAGCAACGTGAAAATTACCCATGGTCTGTTATCAGTGTAATGCGAGGTGTAATGTTGACATGATTGGGTGAAATTGTTTTTATTATAAAAAAATGAGGAAATTTAATTGGTTCTTGAAACTGTCAAAACATTTTCTGATAAACAATTTTTGTCTGAACTAATTTTCTGATAAAACTTACAGTTTTTGAAAATCGCGAAAAGCCCGTTTTTGTGACCTTGATCCGGAGTAGATTGAAGCTTTTTGTGAAGCTAGCTATACCTTAGATGACCAATAAATAGAGTAATTAATACATATACATGAAATACTTGGTTAAACTCCTCATATTATATCGTAGCCATAGACCAGACACTTTTTACTCAAGTTCCTCATTTCGTTTTTTTTATCATTAACTGAATTTTCAGTGATGCTATTTAAAAAAGCAATTTTCTTGGAAAGCAATATCCGTAAGTCATACTTTTTTCCGGCAAGAAATTGTTCATCAGAGTACGTACATCAAAGCGTTGGCCACGGGGAAGTTCGCGGGTCAATTAGGTACATCTAAAATCCCGGGCGTGTAGAAAGTTCGAAGATATTTATTTAAAAAGGATGCTAGATGAGATCCTTGCACATTTATGACTTTATACTTTAACGGTTTTATTTCAAAATCACCTTCCACTACTTTACCAAGATCATTAACGATATTTGAAATATTTGAATTTAAAAATAAAACTAAGCAAGTTTTTCATTCGGGGACTTACACCTTTTTATGTGATGAATCAAGTCAAAAGTTAACCATTTTTATTAATTGTCACCACTTTACAGAAAATCCTTCAATTTAAAAAAGTTATTATTATTTATTTAGTTTCTTACACAAAGGTACTACAATAACGTACATTCAGTTTTAAAATAAACGTGTCTTGAATTTGATCCACTAAAACTTCTCCCTGTATTCAATATTATGTAGTGATAATTATAAATATAATAAACATCTTACTATAAAAACCCTCTTAGTACGCTTATGTCTACTCCCGAGATCAATGCATGGAACCTTCCTATCAACGTTGGCAAAGATAGCGACGTTGCCAAGCCACATTTATTTCAGGTTTAGTAATTCTGTTCCAAATATAAATGGAAAACAAATTAGCCAATCAAGCTGCTAAGTAAATTAATTTATATATTCTTTGAGGCCTGTTTTAATATACCATTTTAGATGACTTCAATTCACGTAAATAATTTTATAAAGTTTTTGACTCTGCCTTTGCTGTAGATAAATAATTGAGATGTGGGTACATTTTATAATTTAGCATTTCATTGCCTTGACATTTATAAATCCATGAGAGATGATAAAAGCAAAATTATTTGCAGAAACATGCCTACAAACACAAGCTGGTAGGTCCCTAGAGCATATTTTTGCTTTTTACCTGATTTAATTTTTCTGTAATGATTAAAATAAATTCGTAGATAAATGTTTATCGTACGTTAGGTGCACACTTATTTTGCTCTTCCACTTTACATTCTACCAATTGCTATGTTGGAAAGTGGCAACTGAATAAAAAATAATAACTAAAGAGGAGCACGTGGTAACCGTGGCAACGATGAACGCTAAAACACATGTTCCGAACTTTTGACGCAGTTGATCCAATACACGAGTTCGAAAATATTCTCATTGTCGGTTTTGTTTATACCTATGTAATGCTTGACATAGAAATATTTGTAAAGTAATAAATGTTCTTGAAGTGCGTGCTTTTTCAACATCTAAATAATAGTGTAATTACGTTGTTTTGTCGTTTTATTTCAACACTAGACGGTGGTTCACGAGTGAAAATTAATCGTTACAGAGGTTCATGTGTTCACAGAATAGCTTCTTTTCAACTACATATTTCTGAGCGGTATCCAAGTGAAATAGGTCAAGGAAAATCAGGGTTAAATCGCTTTTGTTCAGGTGAATCGTAACTACTTTTTAAAATCCTCTATTTGATAAAACTTCATGATAAGCTAAGGCATTAATAAGTAAGGTTAGGTTAGTTTCAGATGGTTATAGCAGTGGTGTAGGCATTTAATTTTGTTTCATAAATAAAAATAAACATATGTTTTAAGTATGTATAGTATTAATATATTATTTCATTAGGTTTATTTTTCAAAACTAGCTATTTGTTAATGATAAAAATGAATAAACGCAAAATTGAAGATACTGATAAATCTACGAATTCTGACGTGGAATCAAAAACTATGAAATTATCAGATATATCAGATTCTGAAAATATTGAAATATCTAAATGTGTGAAATTAGAACACTCAGAAGTTGTAGTAGAAAAGGAAATAGACAATAAAAGTTTAACGGATGGTAGTGAAAATAATACAAAATTTACAAACACCGAGCCAGATGAAGAATTACAACGTTTGTTTAAAGAAAAATCAGAAAGTAGTTCCGACAAGCCAAAGGTTAGTACTAGGAGAATTCCCTATAAATAATAAATATTTGTCTCACAAATTACTACCGTAACTGTCGGCAGAAGTAGAATTATTCAACTCCTCACTAAACTATTAAGATTAAACTGTTTCAACGTTGACCTTATAATGAAAAAACAAGTACCTAGTATTCAAGTTTCCCAATTTCCAGTAGTATTGCTCTTCGAGAAGGGGAAGGAAAAAACTAATTTCGTTTTCATGCAATGCTCAGGATCAGCTGAATAAATATACCTAATTTTAGACTAGTTTATATTTTTTGTCTTCTAGGTTATAGGTACATTAAACCGAGCATTAAACTCGACATTAAAGTTATTGAAATAACGGAGCTTATGTTAAATCCTCGGATAAATCTTATCATTCTAAAGTACCTAGCAACAGATTCATTTTTCTCTCGATTTTTCTTAAGAATGAAAAACTCTTGAGGATCAAGTTGTAATTTATCTTATCCATTATACGAGCCGTCTACGTGTAGTCGCGGTCAGATTACGATAATAGGTTAGTTTCTTTACTGAGATCTCAGTTAATCTTAGCTCACATCGGTAATGTGCGCGATCTTTTTTATTTACTCACTTCGCAGTTAGCTGATATTTTTCCTCCCTGTTCACCGATTCTGCATGGGGGGTATCAGTTGGACTTGAGTAGGAAATAAAGTTTAGAGTTTTAGAGGATAAAGAAATATGATTTGTTCGAGTTTCAAACAAGATAATCTAATTTTCTTTGGTTTTGAGTGAATGTTATGGGATTAGGGAAAGAATTACCCACTATACTTTATTTCTTTTTTCACGAGTTTTTTCATAGGAGCAAAGTGCCTCATCATTTATTCTAAAGTATTATAAATATAGGGCGATTCTTTCTTTTTTCTATGTAGAATAAAATGATAAGACAGGTCGGTTTTACGCCAAAATTAAATCTTTTCTCCTGGTGTTTTTTTCTAAACTTTAAATTTATTTCTATAGGTTTTGCCCTCGGTTTTGCAAAAATGCTTAATGTGTCATCGAAAAAATCATCCCATATAATTAAAATTCTCATTAGATATTGGTACATATAAAAGTTTATAAAGGGTGTCCCACGAGGTTTTGGCCAGTATATATCTTAAAAACTATTTGAACGACAATATTGAAAATTTGCAGTAATAACCATAGGTAGTATTACACATTTTAAGCAATCAGCTACTTTGCTACAATGTCACATTTCGGGTCACGTGGTATCATTTTTAGAAATGTTAATGAGACATGTAAAACTTTTTCCCCACTGCTCTAAAGGTCTCTTATTCCTACTTATTCTAGATATATTTTCACGACTCTATTATTTCCGGGGTTATCTATTTTTTCCGGTATTATTACGCGAGTTATTACTTTTGTTATTCGACATATTTTTATTTCTCATCATAGCAATTTGAATACGATTCAACTCGATAAAGTTTGTAGTGATTACAATTCATCATTTCACATGTTAACTAGTGTCGTATCATTCAAACAAAAAATTTCAAACACACAACTTCGCAAACGAAAACTGCATAGTTGTTACTGTTGTTAGAACTTGCACTGAAAACATCAAATACTTAAAAACCAGGTGAGATTTTCACTAATCCTAGCAGCACTCAACTTTTATTTGGGAGTTTGCCAGTTAAAAAAAACAAGTGCACTCACCTGCACTCAGGAAAACTATTTCGATTCAAGAATATTTGAATAAATTTTAAGACTGGCAAAAGCAATTTATGCATTTCAAGATGTTTGATAAAAGCGAGGATAAAAGTAACTTCTATCGCAACAGATTTAGAGTAAAACACCGAGTTATGAATGATACAAGTTTTATTATTTAAATGAGTGGATAACGTTCTTTTAAGTTGAACTTTAAGAACTGCCACCGGCCTAAAGTCTGTCCCAATGGAGTTGATAGGGGTTGAAAACATACAATAGTTGTAAACCACAGGCGGGACCTCGGGCGGGACGGAACTACCTGCCCTGTAACCTATACAGGTACAATCCAATTTCCTGTTTATATTCAAATCTAAGTACCTGTATGGAATACAATTTGGAGTAGTTAGTATTTGGCAACTAGCAAGTCTAATTAAGATGGCGTCAAGTTCAAGTTTTACTCCAATTCCTCTTCAACGAGTTAGCAAAAGTGCATATTCGTTGCGGGAAAAAACATTTATCCTGAACGTTCATGGTGCTCTTGTGCACCAAAACCACACAAGTTCTATTCGCGACATAATTACGAACTGTGCCAATATGATAGGGGTAGGAGGATCAACGATTTATAGATTTTTACGTGAGAGAAAATGCCGGAACCTCGGCGAACCAATTGCTCACCCGGGGAAAAAATCATTAGAAAATGACGACGATGCTAAAAACACTGTGCATGGAATGTATTTCGCAAATGAAATAGTGTATATGTAATTTTTCTGAATTTTTGATCATTTACAATTCTCTGAAAAACCGTGAAAAACTTCATGACTGACTCGAGGGGTGAACCACCCTGCGAAATACTGTCACAAATTTGCGAAATCACGGGAAATCGCGCGAAACACAGGAAATTACGGGAAATCACGCGAAATCATGGGAAATCTTGCGCAATCCCGTGAAATCATGCGAAATCTTGCGCCATTATGCTCAATAATTAGCAAAATAGTGAAATTTTCCGGTACTTAAGTCGCGCGAAACACGGAAAATTACGCGAAATCTTGCGAAATCATGCGCAATCACGCGAAATCTTGTGAAATGACACTATTTGCGAAATACTGTCACATTTTTGGCATAGTGGTTCACCCCTGGGTGAACCACCCTGCGAAATACTGTCACAAATTTGCGAAATCACGGGAAATCGCGCGAAACACGGAAAATCACGCGAAATTACGGGAAATCATGGGAAATCTTGCGCAATCCCGTGAAATCATGCGAAATCTTGCGCAATCATGCACAATAATTAGCAAAATAGTGAAATTTTCAGGTACTTAAGTCGCGCGAAACACGGAAAATCACGTGAAATTACGCGAAATCTTGCGAAATACTGTCACATTTTTGGCATAGTGGTTCACCCCTCGGACTGACTTCATTCCAAGTCCAAAAACATCAGGTATTCAATATTCATTTGTTTAGATTAGGGCAGGAAAATGTGGTTAATAACAATGCTACCAATAACTGATAAGAAATATGGATAGAATTTTATGATACTGACCTGTTAACGAGGTTAGTTGATGTTTGGGAATTTCTCCCCCCAACAAATTTAGAATTTTTTTTTCTGAAATCCACATAAAATAGAGAATAATGTTCCACTTGTTTGGCCACCGAAACCACAGACAAGTAGTCTTTTTTTATAATTATCTCGATAATTATCATATTGTTTAAATAGCAACAATCTAACAGATGGATAAAGTTGGCAAAACCATTTAAGCACAATCAATTCGAAAGCTAGCAAAACTTCTCAATGATTTCAATGGAACCATTGCTGTTATTTTGTGCAATTTCTACGCATAAAAACGGATTCAGCGAGAGAAATTAGAAAAGTTTGTTTTATTTTCATTCAATTTCTTGTGAAATAGTCTTTCAACTCCAAATAAAAAAGAAGAACGGCATTCAAATCTTACACGAATACGACAAAGGAGTATTATGACGATTTATCATATATTTTACCTATTTCACGACGCATACACAGACATTTTGTACGTGTACGGCTTATCTCTTTTCTGAATACTCTATATCTCATTCTTGTACGCATCCAGTCACATTTTCACGTATCTCCCTACGCTCGACAAGCTGTACGTTTTCCGCACATGTGTTTTCAGTGCGCCTTCTGATGGTTGGGCTTTCGTTTTGCTCATAGCAATCGAACCTGTCTCCGGTAAAACCGAAGGTAAAACATTCCATGAACCGATACATGTTGATGAGAATCCGAGTAAGAATCCTAGTAGAAATCGGATGGTGCCATCATATAAAAGACAATCTAGTATAATTTTGTTAAGTTTTGGACACTTAAATGCTCTTTACTTTTTATAAAAATTCAAAACACAAAAAATCGTAAAAAAACATTTTTCATCCTTATATTTATTTATAAATCATCCAATATTTTATAATAAACTTATTTCATCCTCAACTATCAGTTTATTTAGTAAATATGTATCTCTCAAATTGAATTTCCTTCGATATTCCACAAATTGGTTGATGTAATGGTTATGACCACTGACAGCATTCAGTTTTTAGTAATTTCAGGTTGATAATTTCAAATGGAAGTCACGTACTTTGGTAATAGTGAGGTATAACGCGTAAAATTTGAGGATCTGTTGGTCACCGATAGAATCAGTTACAATTATTGTCGTTGCTAAATTGATGCTTTGTTTCAAACACCCAGAGAGACCAAATTGTTGCTGTGTAACTCAAAGGCAACATTGTCAATACTACATTCGAATCGTTCTGGTTAATATTGGTAACAAATTTATGTGTTAATATTATGAAGTTTATCTATAGTTATGTTCAACATTAAGCTGAGTAGCATATCAGAGCTTGCAGTTATTCTAACAATGAGCACGAGGTATTATTAATGTAGTTTTTCCGTCTTTTCGATGAGACGTAAAAATACCGCAGTCGTTCATGGATGTTGGGCTCGATATAGATCAGATCCACACCACTGGTTGGAATACTAGAAAAAATAACCGGTTAGGTTTCCCGGCACCGGTGATTAGTCTCAGCTGCACAAGTAGACCGTCGTAAAAAATATGCATGCAATAAAAACCCAATTATTACGTAGGCCATAAAATACTCCAAATTCGCAATATTTTAACACAGAATAACTGTCCATCCTTTTTAATATCTATAAATCTTCAACCTTTAAAGTAGATCTAACTTTTGTAATGCTAGCTTTAGTTTTATCTAGTGGTCTAAAGAATTAACTTAGGTCATAGAAGTTCTGTTTAGTGAGTGAGAGTAACTGATGATCGTTCCTCTCCAACCCAATCACTTAAACAATCCTTCAAAGTCGTTATAACTGTCCTTCGGTAATTGTAAATGTTCGAAATTCCAATAATAATGGTGACCCTAACGCTCATTTGTTTTAACGAAAGTTTGTTTACAAAGACGTTTAATATTCTTATTGATACCTCGACCGAGACCTCGACAACAACTGTTACAGTGTATAACTTATTATTACGACCTTGTCTAAAATAAGTTAATATACAAAGCGAAGGGTATTTTGCAAGGGTCTTCTGTAAATGTACACTCAATAAACCGGGCATACAATTATATAGATCGAAATTATCTGGCAACCGTATTAAAACGCGCTGGCACGCGATAATGCGACGTTACGAGGCCTATATCCAAGTTACAGTTTGTTTATGAGCTGCTGATCAAAGTCTCGACTACCGATTTATAATGTTTAACCCTTTGGGTTTGGCGTAGAACGTGGAAACAACTCCAACGGAAAATACTCCCATTTGATCTTCCGATACGATGCATTCAGGTAGAACAAATATGGAAATGATGGTGCAATAATGTGTACATATAGGAACATTATTTCACGCTTCAATCATTATCAATAAATGTTTGTCGTAAAGAAATTTTTGTGAAGATGGTGTTCAAATATTCATAAGCTTGGGTTTGTGATGAGTGCCCCAACTAGCAAAATGGAATTCTAAGAGGACTGAATTGTTGTATAACAGTCGAATAGCGTTGTTTAAAGGACTT
>CAJUYI010000628.1:68390-78561 GCA_910591695.1 Galerucella pusilla | reverse complement strand
GGAATAGATTTGTTACATCGAAAGATATGAATTTAGACAAGTGAGTTTTATTTCTTGAATAACTCCACTCAACTCAACAGAACTAATTAATAATATTAAAATTAAAATTAAACCTTTTTACCTAAAAAGATTCCTGTAGGATGGTTGTGAATGAGTTTCCAGGAAAACTTGTTAAATACTTTAGTTAATCCCATATTTAGACAAATTCATTTCATTTCCTTGTAAATAGATTATAATTTTATTGTTAAATATCCGTATAATTTAGTATTAAGGCACTGTATAAATAGAAAGTTTCTCATTATGCCTCCATTCGTTTGAAAAAGCTACTGTGTTAGCGAAACGCGTCACTTTATGTTTAAATACAATGTATAATAGATTTAACAAAATAAAATTGTTTGATTTCATAACTTACTATTGATCTACATCAAGTAAAAGCCTCATCTATTCAATTTTTAATTTAAGACCATATTATGCTTATTGCATTCTTCAAATACATAACACAAACGGCTTAAAACCCAAGGAAAGCTCAGGATGTTCAGTCTACTCCAAATCTCTAAGCCTAAGTATTAAGTAGGTAATGGGGTGGGGGAAAATAACATCATGGTACAAACAGAACGGGCTGGAATCTTAATTCCCACAAAAGAACTAACCAGAAAAGGAATTTCTGGCAAAAACATAATAATCTGCATTGACAGCAGACAAGCTCTATTAGCCCTGAACAGACAATGTGTTACATCAGTGCCTATTTAGATAACAATTTATCCTGAGGTGTGTTAACGTGCGCGACAGGTGTAAAGGTAGATTATTTATCCAGGGAAGCATCTGGACTAAGACTTTTAGGACCCAGATACACCTACGGCCTGACGACTTCGGGGCGATCAATCCCTAATGAGTTAAGGTATGCAGTTTTGTCAGGATCACCCCGGGCGACCCTGGGAAGTTGGCGCCAAAGAAATACTTGCCGATGACTAGGAAAAACCTGCGTTTAACAGTAGGAAAACCTGCGTAAACTATGGAAACACCTTCATACAAAATAGTCGACACACCTACAGGATGTTTGAACAGGAAACTATCAGTCATGTCTTATGCGAGTGTCTGGAGTTATCGTCAATGAGAGATTGTGTGGAAGGTGAGTCTTGGCCTACACCCGCTGATATAAAGGAAATGTCTTCCTGTGACCTGTTCACCTACCTAGAAAGGACAGGATGGATGATGACCTAGTAGGATGTACAATGGGTCACATGTGGCCCAAGTGCTAAGGGCGTAAACTCACACTCCCTACCCTACAAATACAGAGAAGACCATCGATCCCATGTGAAGCTCACTTCTCTCCATCTCTTTCTGGAAAAAGAGGCTAGATGGGTAATATAATATAGAATTAGGTATAGTTCTGAAACCTGGCTTATACGGACCGTATCAAATTACTGGTGAATCTGGAAAGTCACAGTACTCTGGCAATGACCTCGGACATCAAGCCCCGGAAAATAGTAGCAGTATTGATATTGATCTATATGTTTGCTGTCAGTCTTGAAAGTTAAAGTAATATCCAATGCTGGAGACGTCTGAGACTAAAGGGTTAAGTGATATTTCCACAAAGCATAGGCTACTTTTATTATGCAAAACTAGATGCAGTGAATGATTTAAATCATTAAATACACAGTTGGCTTGCGACAAAGTTACATAAGCTAGACATTTACATAATAAGTAATATTAATTGATCAACGTAATACAAATGATGACTTATGAAGAGTTCATCCAGTAAATCGAAAAAATAAATAAATAGGAAATGTCTACGTATTTCCCTATTTTTTTATTCACGTAAAGCTGGTAAAACCCATGCAAAATTTGTTTGCCTGACAGCAACTCTGCGAATATTCACTCCATATTTTAAAGCTTCCGCGTGATTTGACAGTATAATGGTTTCCCAATACATATTGCAACTGAATAATATAGAAACTCGTATATATAATATACGTAATAGGTACAATTTTTGCATTCGACAAACGTAACTTTCTTGATCGTTGGCTGGCTCACATTCCATGGCAATATCGGTAATTGGAAAAGTTTATTGGCAATTATTCTTTATTGCGGTTTCTTGAGATTACATCGTATACTCACATTTTAATAACTTAATTCAATTCAGAGATAGTTTACTGACTGCGCCATGTATTATTTGTTTTTATTATTTAAAAAATAATAAGAATGTGCATTCAAGGTATACAAGGTATACAATATAATAAATAATCGGCTGTCTGAGAACCAAGGCCAAAGCATACAAGCTTCAACTCCAACTTATCGGCTCCCTCCAGAACAATATGGCCAACCTGTCATTCATGTGATCTGGAATGGCTTATAACGTCTACAATCAGTAGGCAAACTTCTGCCAATCTTCATTTGTTTTCAGGCTGCAATGACGAAAAAAGCGAGCGCTTCCTTTTCTGTTTGCTCTAATTAGTTTTACTCTCGCTTTAGATCGTCATTCCTAGATTTTAGTAATGATACATTTTGTGCTCTTAACACATAAATAACAATGGTTGTTTTCTGGTTCTTTTATTAAGATGCACATATCCATGTAAAGTCGGTTCGTTCTCAATAAAAACCGCATGAAAATAAAATCACTTGGATATTGGATGACCTAGGCAAGTGGATAAGGTTAAACGAGGCGTATTCTGCTAACATTTCAATGCGAGTCATCTAGTACGCAGCCGACTTGGAATAGATCACGGGTGGTCTTTGTTTACTTCTTGGGACGGTCCAAACTAAGGTGTCATCTTTTTTTTTATTGAAAACTTTTATTGTTCCAGGCTTACGAAAAGTCTACCCTTACTACTTCACATTTACAACGTTCACGAAAGGGCGTTGGGTAGGTGAAAAAATTCTAGACATATTTGCCCGAGAATTTCGAGCCCATCCAGCCGAAGAGTATGAACGTTGCATACAAGCAGGAACTTTAACAGTTAATTATGAAAAAGTTCCCACCGATTATAAGTTAAAACATAACGACCTTCTCGCCAACGTTGTACATAGGTAAGAATTTATTTTCTCATTAACTTTTTATTTTCAACATAGATTAGTACACAGCACATTGTAAATTTGTTTGAAAGTTGCACTGAAAATATTGTCTACCTGAAAATCGTGATATATAGCACACAGAGAAGAATCCAATAAAAGTTACTTGACTAACTAGCTTTTAAAATACTTCCAAAAACATATTCGCTTGCAGAACTTATGTGGGTTATAGAAGTTTTTGAAAATTTGATAAATTTGTAAAGACCATTTTTTTCTGTTTTCATGTTTCTAAACTAAAAGATGTTAAGGGGTAGTTACACGGTCCGTGGTCCGGCAAGATAGTTTCTCAGTAACGTAGTTGATTCGGTATGGTTCCGTTTATCGTCAATAAACATTAGGGACATAAAGCGGTCCTTCAAATAGATCACTTATCCTTATCCGTATACGTAACGTAACGGAGATACGTGATTAATCAAAAAGAAGTATACAGCAAATGCGAGTACTATTACCTTGACATATACTAAAAAATAGTGTTTCTTAAAGTGACCTTTCGCGTTTCTTGGTCGTTTAGACGTTGAAAAACGCGAACACGAAACACAATAAAGCAATACGGACGTTAGGTATGTGTGACGGATTGATACGTTTCACGTAACGTAACGTAGCCCACGTATCGCTTATGCGCATTGCGATACGTACGATACGTAAGATTTTTAGAACTGCTTTAAGTCCCTAGTCACTAAGAATAACTGAAATAATGATTTCAAGTAATTATATAGATTAGAGGTCCTAAAGAGAACATCACACAATTATGATTATATTTGTTTTAGGAAAAATATAAATATGAAAAATGTCAATCTTCCATCTTAGCTCAAACACCGAGCAGAAACGAGTGTCATAAATCTGTTGTATAAATATCGTTCCAACTTTTATTGTATTCTCTGGTTTTGCAGCGTTATAGAATTTATGGCTATCACACAAAACGTGTGTGTGTTTTTGAAAATCAGTCATCATGCTTATTGTCTGTGTTTGTTAGTATAGGTATAGTTTAGTGCAAAATATATCCGTTCACTTCTACTGCAAAAATATTCCAATGAAATGAAGATTTAAACTACCTTTCAAAACGAAATCCTGCATTTTTGAATGTATAATGGTGAGTGAAATTAATTTGCTCCGTTCCATAATTTGTCGGCTAGATAAAGAATTCTGCAAGCAAAAGCAGCACCGGTTTCAGACAGATTTTTCATTATTGCAAGATCCATACGCTCTAGCGACTTCTCTACTCCCTCCGATGAGTTTTAGCGAAAATGTTTTGACAGTTCCAAGAACCAATCAAATTTCCTAGTTTTTCATCATATGAACAATTTCACCCAATCATGTCAGCATTACACTGATAACAGACCTATTTTTACGTTGCTATGGACACATTGAGTTATTTCGATTATAAAGTTTCAAATAATTATTAATATTTCGACATGTCACAATAAACTTTTCTAATTGTTCCTTTGTTAATTGCACCTTTAAATAAATTGTTTTAGCTCTGTGTTTTTTCTATAATTAGCAAAACATTTTCTATGTGAATGACCCTCGGACATTGATAAATGCTCAAAAATTTTATGATCACTTTCTCAAGCTTGTTGCTTGTAGGCAACAGACCTACAACCTACGAAATCTGTCATAAAATTTTTTCGAACAATTATTATCAATGTCCTTGGGTTATTACTACTGATAATTGTAATAAAAGATATTTTTTGAAACTTTTGTCAATAACTTATGTATTCTCAATAAAGTATTATTACAGTTTCATGTAATATTGTTGCATTTAATAAAGCGCGTTACCACCAGCTATCGCAAAATAATAATTATTCTAACGCTTTATAAAGTTTGGGAAAATATTTTCCAAAAATAGTAACCGTTACACTAAGAAGCGACAACTACTTTCCGGGCTATAGGCACCAACGGCTATTAAATTACACTTCAAAGTTAAACGGGGCTGGTATATCTACAAGATATTCAACAACAACCTTGCTAACAGGTCATACCCCGTTAAAAGATCACCTGCATAAAATGGGGTTATATAACGGGGACCTCAGCTGCAGACTATGTGGCATGGAGAACGAGACCGTGACCCATATCTTGTCTGAATGTGAGGCACTGCACTCGAGGAGACGGGCAATCTTCGGAGAGGCCAATGTGCCACCTGAAGTATATGGCACACATCCAATGGACCTATACCGTCTACTCGAAGGTACGGGGATAACTGGATGGGTGGACTAAATATGGGAGCAGAGTACAATAAGCCAATAGGCTGCAGTGCTCCCGGCATCTGAACGGCTCCCAAAATGGAAAAAAAAACCTTGCTGGTTCGCAATTAAAAGGGACAACATAACTTGTAGACCGATTTCGGCGTATTTGCGCCTCATCAGTACAAGGTATATGTTCTCCGTCCGAGTTGAACTATTTTTGAAAAATATTTGTCAAAACGTTAGAAATTCTGCGATATCTATTACCATCCTACTATTTTCTTGTTTCAGTTGCCTTTCCATATTTTGTATCATTTTTGCGTAGATCGCGACTAGAACATAACAAATTTATTTTTGTCTAAGTATTGTCTCAAATATCTACTTTTCACTTTCAAGTTTGCAATTTTGACATTTGTAGTAACAATTGCAGCCACTGAACAAAATCTAAATATCCAGAGTGTAAATGGAATAATTATTCATATAAAGGGGGAAGTTACGGTCCAAAAGTTGGCTGCCGTGTCCGGGGTTGTCAGACAATTTTATCAGAATTTCTTGTGTTGGTTTGACGCTTTCATTTCATTCGCATTTTATAGTTAATTATTTACTAGACATCTTGAAATTTATGCATTTAATTATAAAATTTTTATAATTTCTGCTCTTATGTTCAAGTTGAATGTAATCTTATGCAGTAAACAACTTATCAACATAATTTTATGCCAACTACTGGAAGAAAATTACAACGTTGCAACGATGTGAAACATCTGTCATGTTTTGTTAAATGAACTATACTCACGAATTCTATAACGAGTAAATATCATATAAACGATGCAAAACCAGAACATACAATAAAATTTGAAACAAAAAAAAAATTGTTTAGTTTTGTTTGAGTACCGACATGAAAAGAATCATCTGAATGTTATAAAAAAATTTGTTTGTCAGAAAGGCACTCGACACTATCACTCAATATTCCATCTAATCAGATGTAATCATGAGCTCCTCCACCTCAAACGACTTTTTTAATCTCCTGGAAATGACCAGAAAAATGCCTGGAAACGATTTTAAGATACTTACCCCCTTCAAAATCTAAAATTTATCCGAAAACTCAGCAGAAAAGTAGTAAAATATGTTATTTTAATTTGTCGTATTTTTATAAAAATCTAAAAGGCGTGCTCGTAAAATCATGTCCTTTGAGAGTTACATAGACGTTATAAAACTTCCTATCATCATTTCAAGTGAATGTGTCCTATATTTATAGTCCAATCAATTAACTGATATAGAGGTTTTAAAATATTTTCAGTACAACTTATTTATATAACTGATCCAAATCATACCTAGTGGAGAATTTCAAAAACAGACCTCAAAGATGATAGTATTAAACTATTATCTTTGACATCTATTGAGAACACACTTTCCTAAAATTACAATTATTCACAGAAAACTGTAATTGAGTAAAGTTCAAAAACTTTAGTTGTAGGGACGTTAATTTTCTGACAAAAATTGGCTTTGGTGTTAGCAAAGAACATTTCTGTTTCCATTCACCAATTTTAAATATAATTATTAAATCCAGTAATACGTTTTTTTACAACTGCAATTATATTTGCTTTATGAAAATGTATAGCAATCAAATAAAACCTTTGAAATGCATCATTTCCCTCAGAGATATTTAAAAAATTTGCTAGCCTAATCAATTCAATAAAATAAATTGAAATCTTCTCTTTTCTAACTAGCATCTCTTATTTAAATATTAAGCTTCTATTAAATATTTCTAATGGATACCAGTTGTTACCCTGCCATTTGTTTGAAAACTATTTAATGTTCCAATTTATCAACACTGTCCCTTCCCGATGAACTCATTGAGTTGAGAGGCTGAAAATTGAAATGGTAAATTTTACTTATCCAAGTTTGTCCGTTATGGCTACAAATGTAAAAACACCTACGAGGAAGACAAAAGCTACCAGTGACTGTAAATGTTGAATATTAAGTATCTTGGAGTCTAATGCACCTTGGTGACTTTTGATGATGTCTGTGTCCAATATACAGGGTAGTAAATTAGTAAATTGGTAAAGTTAACTCAAATCCTCTCACACATTCTTGTTAACCCTTACAAAAACTAGTTCATACCCAATTTTCAAGTCATTATGTAGAAAAGTAGCTGATCTATTAACAAAAATCTATTTTATTTTTTTCGCTTTAACATCCTGTTCCTCAGTAAGGAGCAGACTAAGACCCATTATTGTTACTGAAAATATTATTATTTTGGCCTTCTGAACGTAGATTTACAATTTGGCCCATTACTTATGAATCACCCTGTATTCAACATATAAATGGTCGGAAAACTCAATCGAAAGGTCAAAAAATAAAAAATTAGGGATATGGACTCACCGTAAGCCATAGGAATTTGGGCAATAGTCAATAGATAGTACGATAGAAGAAAAGAGTTTTGGTCTTTTGTAAATGAGATAAAAAAGACATCCTATAAGTTGAAACTGTAGAAGACAGGAAGACAGACCAAGGACATCCATAAGCTGTAAACTTATATGAGACAAAGTCGGGAGGGGATTTTAATGTGAAATAAGTCCAAATCAATTAGTAGGTATAAGAATATGAAAAGATAGAGATGAAATTACAAAACTTTTAGGCGTTAATGCGAAACCACATCAAACTGGACTCGGCCGGCGGCACAAGCTTCCTTGCCGTCGTGGCTTGTAGCATAGAGGAGTCTAAGGTCAGTGTGGTCAACAAAAAGGTTTTTTTCTGACAAGAATGACAGTTAAGGTCTACCATTCAAAACATAAAATTTTTTGCATGTTTTTTATCATTGCGAACATCTATATTGCTTTATTAAAATGATGAATACACCTCCGAAGCATATATCTAGAAATTTAAAATAACTTTTTAGCTGAATACTCAATATCTCGGTGGCAAATAACTTTAGGAACTTTTCCACCATTCCATTTCTGTTATTCTGTCACTAGTTATGTCAAATGTCAGTTATATTTATTTTTGTTGATATTCGTTTAATTGTGTATGTCCATTTTCGATTAGATTTTTGTAGCATTTCTGTAGTTCATTTAAAAACCAGGAGGAGTAATTTGAAAAGCCTTACTCACACCACTAAAAGTTACCTTATTAGTTACTAAAGGGTGTGCTCCGAAAACGTAGTCAACAGTCGTGTTCCAAATATATTAAATATGCCTTGATAGCAAAGACATCAGTCATAAGTCGATCTCTCCTCTGAACTGCAGTATATTTTTCAGATGTACCTACGCATTAAACAAAATGGAAGACTTATTCCTGTTTCGTTTCTTATTCACACATAAGAAGATTCAGATTCACATCGACAACAAACAAATTATGGTCATTGTTGATGGTGGAGAATTACAGATAGTCATACTTTAATTATATTTATTACAATTAAATTGAAAATAATATGACAATTGATAATATGTTCCGGCAATACCAATACTACAAAATTGATAGGATTGTAGAGCAATATGCAGTATCAATTTAAACATTTCCAACAGTTATCTTTATGTTGCCGGATTAAGTGCAATAAACCACTTTTAAAATACTTCTGAGATTCCTTCTTTTTAACTTCAAAAACCAATAATGTATTTTCTACCAAACTCATTCTTTTCTATATTGTTTTATATCTTCCATGGCATGTTCTTCCGATGAACTTTGACGATTTCTTCCCAAATATGTATATAACAAATAAATAGTACATTTGACTCGTCAAAAGGTGACACAGATACATTTAATTTTTTTCAAGAAAGTCTGAACGTTTCTTTGAAGCTTGCAAAATTTTGTCCAGAACATTTTTGTTCTTCAAACGACATTTTTTATTCACTCATCACAATTTTTCAAAAGTCCTAGTATTCCACCAATATTTTCTGCACCATATAATGTTCCTCCACTTCAGTATTCCCTTAATACTCGCTAAACCGACTTCACTACTTAAAATAAATGTAAAGTAATAATGTACCCACTGCTTGAGAATATTTTTGGGTTCTCATCCAATATTTATTTATTTATCTGTCAGAACTATCAAAAATGAAAACTATCAGCTGATGTCAATATTAATAAGTGTTGAGTGAAGCTGGGCTGAATCTGACCAATCAGAGGTCTACAGAATTGCCAACTTAAATTCAAATCACTCCTCCTGGTTTTTAAATGACGTATAGTTAAATATCTTCTGTATGTTCCTTGTGGTATATTATTCATTCTTTTTTTAATTTCTTGGGAAATTAAACCACAATATTTTTAAATTCTTTATTTCAACGTTTCGGTAGCGTTCCAGCTACCGTTGTCAACGTATAGTTAGTTGTAAATCTATTCTACTAATTACTTTTTCCACTGACATCTGACATAGCTAGTGACAGATAACAGAAATGAAATGGTGACATGCCAAGAGTTCCTAGAATTATTGGCCACCGATATATTGAGTATTCAGCTAAAAATTCATTTTAAATTTTAAGATATACGCTTCGAGGGTGTATTCATAATTTTAATAAAGCAATATAGATGTTCGCAATGATAAAAAACATGCAAAAATTTTATGTTTTGAAGGGTAGACCTTAACTGTCATTCTTGTCAGAAAAAACCATTTTTTGGTGGCCACACTGACCTTAGACTGAACTCCTCTATTGGTTTATTTAGTTCGTTGCTGACTGAATTTCACCTCTCGTTTCAACTAGAATGTTTGACGTCGATAGCATATTAGAGCAATAATAATTTAAAAAATCACTCCTAAAAATGAATATTTCGATTTTGCATTTCAATGTTTTTATTTGGTTGAAACGGCTTTAATTAACCACGAATACCTTTGATTCACCTATAATATTTTGTTGAAATATACATAAAAATTTGCGTGAATCAAAACATAACAAATGTTTTATTACTTTTATATATGCGATACCTCA
>CAJUYI010000628.1:33927-68380 GCA_910591695.1 Galerucella pusilla | reverse complement strand
CAGCTTTAAACAAGTACGCGTCCATGTAACAAGGGAAGCAATTGAGAACCTGGCACCAGAAAAGTTGCAGTTTGCAATATATTTCAAAATATAGTAAAATTTTAGTCTGCCTTAATATTTTTCGCATTGGAAGGAAATATAATTGAACATAATCGACTATTTTTAACAAATGTACGGTCCGTTGCAAGATATTATACACTGTGGCCACTTAAAAAACTTATTCTTCATAAGATGTTCTACATGTTCTAGAATCTAAAATACAATCATCAGATATCAATTTGTTCTGTATTGGGTATACGAGATTTGTCAAAAAATCTGAATTTTACTCGAGAGTACCTTTAAATTTGACAATATAGAGAAATGATATCAAAAAAATTGATCAGAACTGGAAACTGCGTTCATATGTAAGATTAAAATTCAGATTCAATTTTTTCAGTCTCTTCAGTATATTATACTTGTAAGGATCTCATATGCAGTGTTTCATAATATTAAATCACCCTGCATGATAGATTATTCTATCAAAATATAAATGAAATCAAAAATCGACAGGTTTCAGAATATTCTCATATTAATGTTTATCTGGTTAATAATAACGAATTTATGCATTACTTTTGGACACACTGTACTCAGTCATATTTAATTTGCTTATTAGTAAAACATTTTGTTTGTCGAAAATTCCATTACTACAGTTTAAATAATCTAATTACGAAAGATTAATGAAATAAGTTCCAGGGACAATGATAAATTGAAATTGCTGTTGGTAGCCCAAAAAATTGAATTTCTATCTACACAGAAAATTCGTTTTTCATGTCGTATTTTCGACGCCAACAAGTTCGTCTGACCTTCGCCGAAAGAATTGGGTCAATGCCTTTAGTTCCAGATTTTTTTCTTTCTTTAGATTATAGTTCAAGAAAAAAGCCATTTTTGAGTGTTTCCAACTTTTCATATAATTTACTTTGAAATGTCTTCAAACGAAACACACATGTGACCCCCGGAGAGGGTTTTAAAAAAATTAAGATCTTTTTTGAAATTACGCAAATCTCTTTGAAGATAAGAGATAAGAAAAAAAGTTTTGAACAAAAATTGAAGAGCACCAAATTTTACACCAAAGTGTTCCCTATAACTTTTTTCTCAAAGTGCATTAAGGTGGCTTAAAGTAATTTTAAACTCACACAAATCCCTGTGTCCAGGATTGTAACCCTATCCAAACATCTATAGTATGAAGTCATAATAATTTATGTCAAAACAGGCTAAACAAATTTTACCTGACAGAAAATAAAAGGTAAAAAAAAATTCACGAGTATAAATATTCAATTTATGAAAACCAAACAAAATAATGAGTAAAAATTAAATTCATGTGATAGATATTCGATATTAAAAATTTCAAATTGTTATAGCTTTTTTATAAACAAATTTTCTCTCTAAAATGAAAGTTCACGCTGTGCTGAATAATTACAAAAAAAATTTTTCAAAAAATAACCCTTTCACTTTTAGCTACTAATGTCATTTAGGAAAAAATTATAAGGACAATTTTGGTGTAAAATTTAAAACTTTCTAATCTTTCTTCGAAACTTTTTTCTGTATCTTCAAAGATTTCTACGTAATTACAAAAAACACCTCATTTCTTTTTTTCAACCCTTTTCCGGGGTGTATGCTTCGTTTGTAGACATTTAAAAATAGTTATATAAAAAATTCAAAACCCCCACTGAAAATTATGATTAAATGGACATTTTTCTTGGACTATTAGTCCTTAATTCCTCCAATTTGGTCTAAATTGACACGTCGTGTGAAAGATTTTATTTGACATGCCACATTTTGATTCCGTAAAAAATATTCCTCTTTCGTGGCAGATTTAGATGAAAATTGAGGAGAACGTTGAAAATGCGGTATAATTATTTTCCATAAAAAAACACTTCCTTTAACAAAGTTTCAATGTAGTCAATCATTCATTAGTATTTTTGATATAATGGGCTGCCATCAGATTTTTTTATCTCGACTTGTAAATATCAATACTCAGTATAATTTAAGATCAAATAAGTTTGTGAATTGATAACACAGAGTATATAGTTTATTTCAACAAGTACATAGAGTATTGGAATACAGAATCCCCCAACTAACAGGTGTTTTATTAATTTTGGTATTTTGTTCAATGTAGATACTTTATTTTTCATATTATAAAATGAATGGATGTATCGTCTAATAGCGTTATTTATAAATTCATTGCTTTCCCTCCTCGTTTCTCGCTTACAACCTGATTTGTTTTTTGTTCATGTCCTCGTTCACTCAAATTCAAACACCACAGCAATTCCGGATGCATGAGGAATAAACCTTTATACCGTTACCAAGAGCGGTGTGTGCATGTCCACGTGTTCCCACTCGAGTGGCTTGTACTATATGTGTTGAAAGTAATTTTATCTACGACCACCTTTAAAATTAGTCTTTTACGAACCAAAAAAAAAAATGTGTGAAATCATACATTATACATACGTTGAAAAGCGTGCGTAAATGAACAACGCTTTTTATATGGAACTTTCATTATAACACCCAAAAGCGGGCGTAAATGGCCAATGCTTTTTAAATGGGGTTTTCATTTTAACACTCTTTTTTAGCTACGTAATTATCGAGTTGCCTTGGATTTAGTCGTTTGTTGTATAAACTTTTGTGATGTCAGTAAATTTGACAGAAGTGTCAGACATAGTGAAAAATATTTTCTGTTATATTAAAAATTTTAATCACCCTTATTTTAAATGGATGAACCTCGAGAACAATGCATTCCTTCGGAATGCACACCACCTGAAATTAGAATTCGTTGTGTATATATTTGTTCATAGAAAATTTATTTTTATGTTTGTTAACCCCTTCAGAGAACATTTTTTTATTTTTTCTTTATGTGGTCGTATATAAAGTTTTGTATGTCACTTGTGCGTGAAGTACTTTTGCGCACTCGTTGCGAAAAAGGCACTTGCTACGTTCGTGCCTTGCTTTTTCGCAACTCGTGCGAAAAACTATAACTTCACGCATTTGTATCATAAATAACTATTATTTTGCTTGTCCCATTACTAGAACTCACCTAACTCTCATTCCAACTGTGTATGGAATTTTTGGGACGGTATACAAACTGTACCTTCTAAAAGGGGAGATAAAGTTGATGTGTCCATCCCAAATTCGAGATTGCACACTAAACTGTACTTGGAACGATTCCACAACGGTTCACAAATGCCAGCTGGAACACACCTAATAATATTAGAGGAACAGATAATTCTCTATTATTAAATGCGTTGAATTAATTTGGGTCAGCAATTGTAAGTTGATACTGCTTTTATTAAGAGCAAATTATATGAAAGGTTTCATAGCTAAACTCCCTGGTGAGAATAATTAGATATTAATTAATTAAAATCTCATGTTTGAATACCCTGATGGGGGAAACCCATACAATAGGAATAGGAACAATGAAATATCAAAATATTTCCAGCACAATTGAAGTGAAACCCTATGAATAGCTCGGTTTTCTAATGAACTTGTTTTTAGGCAAGTCAGATTTCTATTTCGACAACTTTAGAGCTTAATTACCAAACGTTATTATTTCATTCTTCGGCGAAAATGATCTTCATTCCTAAGAATTATTTTAATGAATGAAGTAAATAGTTGGGAAAAGAACAAAAAAACCTTGACTGTCACAAAGACTACAAGTGAATACTTTATATAGTGTTTCTATTGCCACAACGCGGCTTCGGCAGCAAACGGGAGTGCACGGTGTAAAAAAAGTGGGATGAATATTTTTATAGCTGTGAAAACTGTATTCCGTGTAAAATCATTTATCTACAACTGTCATATAACGGGTACGATTTGACACTATTTTCAGTGTCATAATGACGTATATTACCTCACTAGTACGTTGTTGGGTACATTAGTGCCGTAAAAAGAATCTAGAAAAATATTAATACTAGAATTAAATATTTGAAATAACACTGGAAGCTGCATTTTCAATTTCCGAAAGGAGATTGTCTTCGCTTGAACTCATTTTTATAGAATTTTGTTCATTCAACTTTGACAATTTGATGACATAACTAATTTTTTTTATTTCCACAGCTTTGTTCGTCTTTGGTGCTATGGTCACAAAATATGATATAAATAGTACCTTATGTTTGCGGTTAATATTATTAAAAATACGTTGGATTGAAATTTTTTTTATAAATTCATGATATAGGTACTGTTAATAATTCTAATAAACAGTTGTAGATACAATTTTGTACGTAACACGTGTGATAGGAATTATTAACGCACTTATGTGATTACACGACTCGGCCTACGGCCTCGTCGTGCAAACTTCACATGCGTGCGTTAATAATGTCTATATCCCACTTATTACGTGAATAACTTTTAATTTTCAAAATTGCTAATTGCTTTGGGCTGCTATTACGCCATCATCAGTGCGATACCTGTAAGTACTCACTTGCAGATATCGCACTAAATCATTTTACACGGAATACACCGTTTTCTTGGAAAAAAAAGTAGGAGGCGTAAATATACTGAGTGTGATAAAGAGTGGAACCAAGTTAATATGTTTAAAACAAAAGCAACGATATGTTGTGATCTTTTTTATTGATAATCTACTTCCAGTTAAATCGCAAGTATTCTGAACCTGTATATTTTTGCAAATTTTGATAGATCCAGCTGTTTCGAATTCGTACTATTGGGGGAAATAATATGCAATAGGTAGCGGAAAATTTACTGAATACATAATTGTATAATTTGAACACTTTATATTTACTGAAAACTTGATAATATTCATGAGAACAATGAGCATGGAAATGAATAGATGTTCAAAATTCTAATTTTTAACAGCATGATATTATGGAAGCCTATTATAGTATTTCTAAAGTCAATTTCAAAAAGGAGATTTTTAACCCAATGAATTACGAACATTGTCCTATATTTTGGGTATTTCCAGTTTTTAGAAGACTTATTGCCCGTGTAATTCCTGGCAAAATTTTCGTGGTAAACTTCAAATATGTGTAATAAGGCTCTTATCATTATTTTCTTTCCACAGTACTTGTTCATAACTATTTGGTTGACTACGTAACTTAGAAATCGTTCATATACATTTTTTACCATACTAACATATAAATTGTTTGTAACTTATATATCCTATCCTTGTATAATCCACGTATATATTTTTCGTACTTTTGGACGTACCTGTATGTTACAGACACGAAGTACCCGTCACTAGCCAACCGATAACCATTGTGCACATGGACGAAGACATTGTTGTGGTCAACAAACCCGCCTCTATTCCTGTAAGTGGCTTTTAAGACTGCCATCTTTGGGGTATTTCCATAAGATTTATATATAAGACTAAAACTGGAATGTTTCTTACAAAAATGTATACAAATATGAGTGTTGCTTCTCCAATATTTCTTAGATCAACTAAATCATTTTTTCACTATAAATACAGGCTATTTTATTAATAAAATTGTAAATATTTACATTGAAAAACTATGAATACAGATTGTGAATTCAACTACATAAAATCTTACATAAAAAAGACTTTCGAAAAGACAAGTGATGACGTGTCCGTCACTGGTGCTCAAAACACCGTGATTTCAGTAAACCTGCTTATGAAATTTTAAGGTTACTGTAAATAAAAATGTCATTTTTGGTTAACATTGATTTTATTTTAGTTTCACTCCAGTCATAAGAAAAATTGTCGTTAATCATGTCATGTTTCCGGCGGTTCGAAATAATCCTCGGAGGCATAATCGGGTATAATAGGAATTTTAACATCATCATCGCTCACGTCACTGCTATACGTTGCATTATTTACATTATTTGAAAATGAACGTCTTTTTATTCGAATTTGGCACTTGTCAATCATGACCTCCGTTGCCTTGCCTTGCATTGCCTTTTCCAGACAAAGTCGGTACATCTTATCAACCGACCGTCCAAGTCTTAGTATATGATAATTCAGTCGACAGTGGCTTATTAAAAGTCCTGCTATTCAGCATAGTTCAAGCCCGCTGTAATCCAATACTTGCTTGGGACATTTTTCAGAGGGTGCATAAAAGCTTTCCCATGAATTAATTTTTGGAACATTTTTCCAGAAGTCTAAAAATCTCCATGCAAGCTTGTTGGACAAATTTCAATGATGGCTTAAAAAAAACACCTTCAGTGCACCTCCCTTTTAAAGATTGCCTTTCTATTGCCACGCATAAAAGAATTGTCAGGGACAGGACAGGAGCTGTTTGGCATTTTGATACCAGCCTCGACGTTATACTCTAATGGAATGCATCGGCATCCACAGCATTCATGAGTTAAATGTTCTAGTTTCGTGAAAAATGTTCAACGTCCACAGAAGCGTCGATTATCCGATTATTCAACTTGTTTTCCACATGAAACTCGTTTCATCTATTCGAAATAATGGAGACCACATGTGTCAGCGGCTACCCATCTACTATAATAACAGTAACAGTATTCATTACAACGTCATTGTGATTATTTTCACTAAAAAAATCTTAATAAAGGCCCGAAATCTCCCCTTTTGTTTGTATACCTGTTTAATTCTGATTGAAATTCATACTTCACAAAAGATAAAAGTGTTATATAAAATCTGAAAATCAACAGGCGTATAGTATTGCACAAAGGATAACATGAAAAAAAAATACGCTTTCCGGTTAGCGAGGTATTTTTTGTCGCTTTGTTACGACTTCTAACGAGAAAATTACGAATATAGTTGGCATTGTTCTCGTACCTAAATAAAAAGTAAACAAATGTGGTTAAAGCAGACAAGCTCCTGTCTAGTAATAGCCGTTAATTCTATGAAACTTTAAAATTTAGTTTTATAATAATGGTAGCTCCGATTTAAACAAAAAGTAAATTCAAATTTTTATATCCATCTGGCTTTGATTCATTATGTCCCTTTAGTGGGAATCATATGGAAAACTTTTTTTTCTACGACAACCTCGATAAATGTTCATTTTGTGACCGTATCTTCAATCATAAACAAGCACATTTTGTACAGAATTTCATTTTTGCATCGGCTGCTAGGCAAGTTGCTGAGCAACAAATGCGAAATGGAATATTTCGTGTTAGGTTTAGGTTCACTCTAAAATCACAACGACTACGGCTTGTCAAATTATGACGTCCAGCGACAAATTGATGAAATGTTAGCAGATCGTTTCTGTCAAAGTTTTAGTAGGTAACGAGTAATTTCATGGTTGTTTACTACAAATACATATTTATAGGCTTCTATTTCTGTGTACCTATTAGAAATAGCAATAAAAAAAATTTACATATTTCTTAAATTCATATTTCAATTCTGATAGGAAGCCTATTAGCGGGGAGTTAGGAGTAATGAAATGTTATCAGTTTATTTCTCCCAAAGTTTTTGCAATGTATTCATGTATTAAACGTGAACGATATAATGCCATAGAAAAAGTATAGTATGCATCTCGCAACAAAATGGCCATTTTGCACTCGAATGAATCTCATCCTCGTGCAAAATGGGCATCATTTTGTGCTCATTGCATAATATACTATTATTATTAATTTTAGGAAGAAAAGTTATTCTTCATAAAAAGTTCTGCATCATCTAAAACCTATATAATACAGTCATCAAATAACAAAAATTTTCAGTCATATACGAGGCTTGTCAAAAAATATGAGTGTTAAATGAAAGTTAAAAGTGATAAATGTTCATTCAAAATAGACACATTAGTAAAAAATAAAATAATCTGAAGTTTTAATTTAAATGAATGTGATTACATATTTAATCGTAACTTTTG
The DNA here is from genome assembly GCA_910591695.1 of Galerucella pusilla. NCBI lineage: Eukaryota > Metazoa > Arthropoda > Insecta > Coleoptera > Chrysomelidae > Galerucella > Galerucella pusilla. The sequence continues at coordinate 60,599 of CAJUYI010000628.1, read as the reverse complement.
ATTTTGATCAACTTTTTTGAGTAACATTTTTCGATATTGTCAAATTTAAAGGTACTTCACTCCCGAGTGAAACTAATATTTTTTGACATACCTCGTATACGACTAAAAAATTTTGATATTTGATGACTGTATTCTAGGTTTTAGATAATGCAGAACTTTATATGAAGAATAACTTTTCTTCCTAACATTAATAGGTATTAAAAAAGTTTTCCATATGATTCCAACTTGGATGTTGATAGAGTAACCTGAGGAGTTTGTTGCATAAACGTGACATAATACCCAATGAGGTTCAAAAAAATGTGTATCTGCTATGCAGTTTTGGGACACGGAATTATTGGTCCATACATTGAAAGGATAGGACGTCGCAACTTTCTAAGCATCACAACAAAAGGCAGGAAAGGACACATCTTTCGGTTGCCATCTCCATGCCAAGCTGCCCCGAAGGCACTCGATACCATAGAGGTCAACTATAACCTAGGAAGAAAATAAAAAAGTGTAATCACTTTGAGACCATTGCAAGGTCATGGTAGTATGTTTTCCTTTCAACTCATATTCAGCATATTATAGTCTATTTTTATGAACGAGAGAGTAATAAAACCTAATTTTTAATGCAAAACTCAGTACGGTCATTTTGAATATTATTACATAAATCTAAATATTTCTTCAAGATTTTCATGAATGTACCTTAGCTTTTGGTCTTTAATACTATAAGCTGTACAGAACAATAAAAAACGGTTTGGACAGGCCAAAAGCCCAGTGTATTGAAGATTACATAGCGATATCACCGTATAGAAACGAGCCAGTAGTATAACTCTTATAAATTTCATTCATAAATTGCCAGAGCTTTTGATGACCTTGAACGGATCGCTTCACGATTCATTTTACCATAGGCGTAGGTGGCATACGTTTTAAAATGACTTGAACGTGTTAAATGTTTTTTCTTAAATATTTTAGAACAGTACACTGATGAGTGAATAAAACAATGGTCTTATACAAAATATTGATTGGTTTTTCCATATTACAATTTTCATTTTTAAAAATTTTTATTGACAAATAATGTGTAATATAGTCGTACCCTGAAGAAAAGTTTTATTAAATATTTTATTGGAAAATCAACACAAGGATGTACAAACTCTGTTAAATAACCACAAAAGTAGCGAACAAAATTCTTTTCCAATAAATCATTTCTCTGAAAGTCTTTAGGCATTGCAGTATTTGATGAAAGAAATATTGTTGGAATTGCCTTTTTTAAACGAAGTTTTCTTTTATGAGGTTGCATAATCATGTCTGGTTCAAAATGAGCACCACATAAACGATAACTACTATTGTATAGAGTTTCTATTTTTGGCATCAAGTCAGGCCTATCGCATGCTTCGAGCCAAACTTTAGCTCTGAAACAAAAACAACAAATTAAATCAATGCATGAAACTAAGGCTCATAAATTTAATATGAAGATCAAATACCTTTTCGTATGAAAATATAAACAGTTTCTCACCCTTCTGAATCTTTTGGAAAACGGTAAAATGTTTCATCACAATTATAATATTTATTGTTACATCCACGAACTACACACACACTACCCGTTTTCTTATTTTTAATGGTATCCATTGCAAAAAAATGCTTATAAAATATAAAAATAATACCAAAACCCCGTAAAACTATAAGCTGTAATAAATAATTTTATTCGCAAATTCACCACTGGCCGCCGGATGAGATAGTCATCCGAACGACGTTGTAGGTCACAGGCAGTGTAACGTCACGAGATAACATACTGGTTCGTTCCTATACTGTGGCGATATCATAAGATTATTTTCAATAAGTATGTGTTTCAAATCATTTAGTCAAACATTTAATTAAAAGTGTTGATGATACAGTGGAATTAGTAGTAGAACGCTTGGTATTGGAAAATCTACGATTTACAGAATTATTAAAAAAGAGAAATATGGCGAGATTGAAAACAGCACGTGAAGCTCCAGAATAACCAAACTTCCAAATAGAAAATCATTTGATAGAAATAATTCGTAGGAGAGTGCATGCGTTCTTCTTTAGAAAATAATTTCTGACAATAGACTGTTTTGCCACTGTTTTGGATGATAAGGATTATCCTGAAATAAGTCGAAGCACACTATGGAAACTTTTGAAAGAAATAGGTTTCCGCTGGAAAGATCTTTCCAGAATTTCAATAGAATGAAGCGATATATTGCAGTATGGAGACGAAATTACCTAAGGACTGTAAAAGAAATGAGAAGTCAAAGAAAAAATATATTTTATTTAGATGAAAAATGAATCAACGATGGATATACACCAAATAAATTTTGGCAAGATGAAACTTTTACAAGTTGAAGACAGGCTTTTTTAAATAATTTATCAACTGATTCAAATCCACCATCAAGAAAGGGGCGCATACTAATCATAGTACACATCGGTAGCTCAAATGGTTTTATTGAAGGTGGTTTATTGACTTTTGAAGATTCGTACCAGTGAATGCCACGAGGACATGAATGCTGATGTGTTTAAAAAATGCTTAGGAGAAATTATAGATCTTATTTCTCTTGAATTAAATTATTTAATTTAATTTAATTAAATTAAATTAAATTTTCACAAGTGGTTGAAATAAGATTTACAGAATTGGCTAAATTCAAAGAATATTAAGTTCCATCCCGGTTGCGCCAGAAATGAACTGTACTCTTTTATGTTCCCTTCATAAAGTAATTAGATCACCACCATATCATCGCGAACTAAACCCGATTGAATTGGTATGGGCATAGATGAAGGGAGAAATTTCAAGAAAAAATAATTCTTTTAAAATGAGTGATGTTAAACAGTTGTTTTTAGAGGCTGTAAATAATGTGAAGATGAAAACTGGGAGGTAGTAAATCTTAAGATTAAAGAAGGAGAGAAAATGGGGACGCTGTGGCAATATTACTGATGATGATATAGTACAGATGTTTGGAGGATGTAATTATTTGACTCTAATATTATAATGATTTGTGTATCTATTATCTTTGGTAAATAAATGATATTATTATTATTATTATTAAATGATCGAGCCACTTACTGTAAATATTGGTTGCGACAGTTCATCTTCTGATTTGGATTTGTATGTATGTTTATGTGTGTTTTTTTTGGGGTGACATTCACTGAGACCTAAAAGATCTATTGTGCCCCCTACTCAGTTTCTGAGGAGAGTCTCAGAAACTAGTAGTTCCTTTAGTCCTATTTCCCGGAGGAATTTTAGGATGTCTGCAGGCTTCAACTTAGGCAAATGTTCCTCTTCTATCCAGTAATCTCCTAGGTGCTGTGCTCTAGGATTCTGGAGTGCTGTGCAGTTGGAAAGTATGTGGATGGAGGTTTCATCTTCCATTCTATAAAATCTGCATTCTTCTTCCTCCACTATTTTGAGCTTTTTCAGGTGCCCATTCAGGCAACAATGTCCCGTTAGAATCCCCTGGATTTGTAAGAAGTAGCTCAACTTGTACTGGTGTTTTCATATTAAAATTATTATTTAAGAACGTAACGTTGTTGAAATCCCAAATATTGAACCCTTATATCTGTATAACCAGTATGTCACAATGTTCTTAACATACCTTGTGGAAAAATAAAATATTTTAGAAAACATTGCACTTATTTACCTACAGCTGTTTGGAAGTTAAGGTTAATTAGGTGAAAATATAAGTGTACACCCGATATATTTATTATATTTATACAAATGTTATTTCAAACGAAAATACTAGAGGTATAACTTCAAAAAATATTTTAACTGTCTACTGAAAAAAGTGATACGTTTATGGATTCCAAATACTCTTCTTGCGGTATGTTTTCCCATTCTCCTAACGCTGCTTGAATGATCTATGCGATATTTCCTGGAGAGCTCCGACGAGCTCTAATTCTTCTTTCAAGCTGGTCCCACAAGTTTTCAATTGGATTTAAGTCCGGTGAACATGTAGGCTAGTCCAAAATGGAGACATCTTCAAGACATTCTCGATCAACTCTGCTAGTATAGGGAGGTGCATTATCTTGCATGAAGATAAAATTATTCCCAACTGCAACTCGCCAAAGCCTAACTACCGGTTCCGGTTCTAACACCAAATCAACATACCTTCGTCCGGTTAAAGTTTGTTGGAGAGCCAGTTGAGGAGTTTTTGTTTCTCTCATAATACCTTCCCAAAACATTACTGTTCCTCCTTTATATTTTGGGATAGATCTGGCATTCTGGAGTCTAGCTTGTCTCCGTGGAGCTCTGAGAACCCGAATTCGACGATCATCTGATCTAAGGAAAATTCTGATCTCATCCGAAAAACGAACATTTTTCCAATTTTCAATTGTCCACTTTTGGTGTTGACGGCACCAATTCAGCCGATCAGTTTTGTTTGCCTGGACAACTCTGTAACCCGTAACTGTCTCCTGCCGTACAAACCTCGAGCACGAAGTCTTCATCGTATAGTTTCAACTGAAACATTTACACCTGTAGCTTTTAGAAGCTGTCGTTTCAGCTCTGGATGAGAAACATTTGGATTTCTTCTAGCAATTTGGCACACAAAGCGGTCCTGTTGTTCAGTTGTAATTCTTTGACGACTTTGTCCATGCCTATTTTTGAGAGTTCCAAGTTCCAAATACCTTACATACGTTTTTGATACAACACCCTGGGTAACGCCTACTACCTCTGCTACGTCTCGTTGGGGCATTCCTTGTTCAATGAGAGCAACAATTTTTCCCCTCTGCACATCTGTTAGTCCAACATAAGGCATTATTATCTTCTTTGTACCGAAGTAAAATTACAGGAGTAACGTTATTTTACTACTGAACACAAAATTTGAAAGATTATAATTAATGTGCAGTCGTTTAGTTTTTGTTATCATGCTCATTAACAGCAAAAAACCTTAGCTTCGACTAGCATACCCAGTTTTTTCCCTACAAAATATTTTAGTCATACAAATACTGAGTGATTCCATATAAGTTTGGTTGTGTGTATGGTTGATTACGATCTGATGCCAGAAAGTTGGATTTCCAGTCGCTTATGTCACGTCCACCACAATATCCAACTTTCTGATGCGAGTAGTATACCATTTTTACATGCTTATATTTTGCTATAATATATGCACGAGGATTTCACGACGTTTTCTATTTAAATAATGCGTTCGGTGTAGTTCTCATACTTCCTTTAGCTTTGCTAGCGATCCACTTAATCCCAGAACGTTTAGCTTAAGAAGTCCATGAAAATCGCTGTTTCCGGAACAAAATGCGACAGGAAAAATGTCTAAAGAATCAAGAAAATACATTCAATTTTCAGTTCCCGGATAAAAACAGATATTTCCTGCGTTTCATAGTTGAAAAATGTTTTAAACTTCTAAAAGTTTTACTGCAACCACTTAAATAGTATATCAAGATATATAATGTTTATGAAATGTAAACTTTCCAGTTTTAGATCTTCTTGTGGAAATCCCATTTTAGTATTATTGCATGATCCTTTTTTCTGCATGCCAAGTTTATTAATAGTAGGTACAATACCCGACAGGTGGATTCTGCTAAATTTTATAAAAAATCTAATGCAAATAAATTATTATTTCAAATGTACCTAATGCATTACTCCGGAGCATCTTTAAACAAAAGGCCGCGAATACCCTTATTTTTAACATAAATATCCTACATCTGTCAATTAAAAAAAACAGTGTTGCTGTAGGTAATTCCCCCGGTGAAATTATGAATTTAAAATCAGAATTTCGCTTTGTGGCGGAAGTTTGTATGACATATATAGAAATCCCCAGAAAATGTCATAATTTACGCCAGCGCGGCGGAGTTATTCTCCAAAAATATATGCTTTTCACCGTTCAAAGTTGAATTAAAGTTTATTTTTGTAAGAGTTCCGTCCTCTATTTGATTTAGTATTATTTTATTTTAAGAAGAAAGGTGAATGCAATTATGATATTTCCTTCCTCTTCTTCAAATAAACAATGTAAGAATATCATCATATATAAATGTGTTTATAATTCCATTCATTTGTAAGTGTGACAGCAAATGGAACTCGGCACTTGGACGGAATTCCTGAAAAAGAAAGTAAATTTTATTTCGCAGTTAGGCGGAAATTAGGTATCAAATATCAGCCGTCCGCCGCTGGTTACTTTTTAAACATTTTTCTATCTCTTCTAACTTTCAAAATAGGTACTGTGTAAAATCATCCAATTTGGGACACCTTGTACGATGGTAAAATTGTATTTTTTATATAAAAACTATGTTAGCTCCAGTAAAATTAATGATAGTTAGGTATATGGAACTATTAACAACAAATCTTTAAAATAACGTAAATATTCCTGAAATGTAAAAATATATCCCATTAAAGAAAAGGAGTTCCGATAAAACCAATTTTCAATTTCACACTTGCAGTTTTCAAGGTCGTTTAAATCGACGGTTCATCTGCACCACCCTGCTTTTTCAAGGGAGTTTTTTCATTGTGACAGTATGTTAATCATTGGAATACGTTACTCTTATTTTTTCTCTCAACCGAAAAGGAATAAATGTTTTTTGTTATGTTAGAAAATACGGAAACCTTTCTTTGTCCAAAAAATCCTATAAGTGTAAAAAAATATTCAAGGCCAAATGGAAAAAAAAACATTTAGTTTATTTATAACGTCAGAGAAGATCAATATCCTAAGTATAACTAATAGAATTGTAACAGGACATTAACATTTTTATTTTTACAGTAAATTTTTTTTTTATTCAGCTTAAAGTGCTTTGTGACAGCTCTGGCCATTAGCACTAGGTACAATACATACAATAATAATATGATACATTCGTTTATATACATGAAATGGATAAATAAAATATAATTAAATTTTGTTGAATAGATGTTCTTCTTTCAGGAATTGGATGACTGTCGTTATTTGGTTTGGGCAGTTTAATATTTCTTGAATGGATGTTTTAATTCCCAGCTGTTGGCGACGTTTTGCATATAATGGGCAGTTCACTAGTATGTGTTCAACTTTTAATGGGGAATGGCATTGTTGGCAGTTTTGTTGAGGGGAAGAGCTCATCAAGTGGCCGTGCGAGAGACGTGTGTGACCGATACGTAATCTTCTGGCAACGACCTTCTCGTTTCTTCGTAAATCGGGAATATTGAATTTGTCAACAGTGGGTTGAATTTCATGTAGGAATGTGACTGAGTGGTTCCAATGATTCTGCCAATGCAGACGAGTGAGTTTTTTCATGCAAATTTTCAAGTCACTGGAGATTTGCAAATTAATTATGTTGGTGTTGGATGAAGCGGCTTCTTTAGCATAACGATCAGCTATTTCATTTCCAGTTATGCCTATATGTGAAGGGATCCATATGATATTGATGGTAACATTGTGAAGAATCAAGTTTTGGTATGTGAATGCGTTGAACAAGAGGATGAGTGGTGAATAAATTATTGATAGACTGAATGGATGAGAGGGAGTCTGTGCAAATGGCTATATGTTGGTGGGGTACTTTGCAGAGTTCGAAGGCTTGTAGAATAGCATACAGTTCGCCAGTGTGAATGCTACATGTAGTTAAAATTCGGTAAGTTTCAACAACTGCTTGTGTAGTAGAAACAGCACAACCGACTCCAGTTTCGCTCTTGGATGAATCGGTGAAGAAGACTTGGTCGTATTGTTCTCTATTAAGTATTTCCAAGAAATGGTTTTTTATTAGATCATGGTTGGTTTCTTCTTTGTTGAATTTGGTGAGTGATAGATTAGATTTTGGAAGAGTTTTGGACCAAGGAGGGGTATGTGGCAGGGGAACAGGGATAGTGTGGGATAATTGAATATGCGGTATTAATGACTGGAGAAGGAAGGGAATAGTATGAATGCGTGGGGTGGGGGGTAGACTACTCAGATTGCATGGTGAGTAAATTTTGATGTATATAATTGACAGGTATCTTTTTCAGAACTTATCTTAATTTCAAATAACAGAACAGTTTATTGAAACTACAGTTTATTTGAAAATTTTTGATAGCACTATATTTTGCTGCAGGTTTTTTGATTTATAATAATTGTGAAATTTTGTATGTTCACCCGTGTAACACTATATTCAACCGAAAAATAATATGACCATGAAAATTGGTAGCTCATCTAATATGAGAATATGATGCGTTGATAAGAATATATCAATTTAAAATTATTGAAAGACATTAGGGGTAATGTACAAGTTTTTCGTGGTTGCCTGGCTACGTATTCACTGATCCACTTTTTTGCCAGTTCGTCAGCTTCTTCAGCTCGATATCATGATGAACCAGTATCTCCATCAGCTTTACGCTATTTTCGATCGGCTAACTAACGTCTTCAGTTCCTTGATGCAATCCCATACTACTCCAGACGTCGCCATCTGGCCCGAGATTGCCTTAACTACTTCCATCTGCTTGTCATTCATTCTACCGCGTGGCCTTAACTGTTATCTGGATTTTTTGAGTATACTCCCAGCCCTCAAAATGGACTATTAAGAGAATATTGTATGTTTGTGTGATGTGTTCTCATCTTTAGCAAGTTCTCTGACAGAACTCTTAGGATATTTATGTACCCCGACCCAGCACTTGGGCTATTCTCCAGTCAATTGATACCTAATTTTGTCTCTCTGTATTAGGTGTAAGGAAGGTGGATCTATTTGTTTTTCCATTGATGCTGTAGGAGTATTTCTCGTACTGCTCAGACATGCAAGTTTTTCTTATGGCCATTAATTACTGAGTCTTCGGCAATCATACCAAAAAACTTTTTGATATGGCAGGCATATCAACACTTTTGTTTTATAGCGAATACATCATGTCAGTTTCAAGCAACTATTTTTCCCAAGTAAGCAGCACGCCACTACTAGTGTGGACATTTTACTTTTTCCTAAGGCTTGGTTCAAGTTTTCAGTCAATTAATACCACAAGATACTCAACTTATCCCTTGATTTCTACAATGTCTCCTCGCAGTCTTTGAGTTTCTAGTGTCCCCCTTCGGATGATTCTTGCACTCCATCTTTCTCTGATCTAATAATATAGGAGGAACCAATTACCTCATTAGACAATACGTGCATGTAGCTCTCAATACGTTAACCAGCCTATGATTTTAAGGTGGTTGATAAAGTCCCAAAGAAGATCTTCTCTAACGTCTTATCTTCCTGTTAAAAGCCTTACTATGAGGATAAATACCCCATGTTTATCGAACCAGTCTTAAGCGCAGATGACATAAGACGAGGATTGGGTTTTCTTTGTTTATCCTAGGACTCGGTATATTTCAGCATGCCTTTTGTAAATTCTCGTGATATTATTTATGAATGACCCTCTACTTCCCAGGAAGCGATTTACGATTTCAACTAGGTGTTAGCTCTGTGAAATTTGTGCCATGAATCATTTTAAAATACTCTCTTATCAGAACTATCAATAAAATTACTTGCCCAATCTGTTATTCAACGATTTAAAAAATTCTGAATACTCGGAAACTCAATATATTATGTTTTCATTTGAGTACCCTCTATTCATATAAGTATTTGGTTTTTTCGGATATCAAACACAAAGCCCAATCCACTAATGGAAAGCGAAGTTAATTTTTTTGTGCTAACCTAACTCGACTCTTCTTCACTTTGAATCATCATACACACGTGTTACATTACTGTCTAGACCTAGTCTATTGTTGAAAGTCCTAAGTAATATTAACGTTATGTTTGAGCCAACTGAAGAAAAAGCTTTTACTTAATAGATGTAGGTACACCTGTCGCTATTATTTTTAATATTCGGTAAGGCACCTTACTTCAAAGTTAATACAAAATGACACATTAGAATATTACGAAAAGAAATATTTGAATATACCAATGCTTAGACGTGGTAATAGCTTTTGACTAAATGAACATACAGGTAGATTCATAAGAATTATCAATCTCCGAACTGCAGATAGCCAATAGCCACCCGAGCTCCTGTATTTAAATCCTGGCAACTGTCAAATTCTTTCCAATTTTTTCTCACTCTCATGTGATATTACTGCAGACAATAATGTACCTTGTCGTCAATCCCTAGCGCTTAATTGTGCTTTAAGATCTAATTGCTTTGGAATTGGATCTATTGGCTTGGTTATAGCGTCCAATGCAATGTTTTCAATAATTTTCCTGACTTCCAGATCTCTTGCTTCAATTTATTTGGTTGAAATTGCTGCTTTTGTCCTAATACTTATTGTACATCAAATCTATCCAAACTATAAAGTGAAATGTAAAGACGGCATTCACGAGTCTAGATCGAATGATTTAGATCAAAACGTTTACAATATTCTATCGTTGGAGAAGTCATTTTTATCACTATAGCGTCGAGTTATATTTCAAATAGAAGTGAAGAAATTGTAGTTTATCATCTGAATGAACTAATTTCTCATAAATGATTGTAAATTTAAACTCATTTATGTTAGGTCGGTCCTTGACTGAAACTCGCAAGAGGCTCTTGTTGCTCACACAAATGAAGCTTCTTTACTAAGCCAACTATTTTATTTGGTGAATGTTATTTCGTGTTTCAAGGTAAAAGAGACCCTATCAAATATCAGATAGACGATACCTGCTGCAGCGAGAGTTCCTGCTGCAGTTTCATCATCTTTCAAACAAAGACCGCACGTTGGAGGTTCCGACAGTTTTAAAGTCATAAATCATAGGAATAATATGATTTAGACGACAGTGACATATTTAACAACCTGTCAGACAACGACGTCATGCTTGCTCTAGTCTAGTCTAATACTTGTTCATCTTCACACGGTAAAGCAAAGTGTTTTCAAATAAGAAAATGTTTAGTGCTTGTTGTGTAATTGGTTTTCTCCAGTTTCTCCATACATGTATCAATGGAGTAAATTTCCGCCTGAAATACAACTGCATAGTATAGCATCCTCATGGGTTGAAAATTATGGTCAGGGCGACAGCATTTGTCTGCACCAGAGTCTGTTTATTGGATGGAAGAGGAACATTTACCTAAGTTAAATCCTGCGAATATCCTAAAGTTCCTTAGTCCGGGGAAGTAAGGATATACAGTGGAAAAGATTTCCACCAGGTATTTTACTTTTTTAATCGAAAGTATATGTAGTATAGACTACTTTCCTAGATTTGTGAGAAGATTCCGCTTGAGCTTACGATGCAGCTTGCAAGCATAGCTTGGAGCACGTGAAATGCCACAGTTTTTCGTCCATAACTTTTTTAGATTATATTGTACAAAAAAATTGTAGGCATCAAAATTGTAGGTAATTTTATACCCTATAAGATGACGTTATGCAATATTAAAAAAAAATTTCAGCCCTTAATTTTCGAAAAATTGAAAAAAATTTGCAAAATGGTTTTTTAAGCGACAAACATGATTAGAATAACAATAACGACTTTCTAATATATGAAAATCTAGTAGATGTTTTCAGATTTCGGAAATTCAAAATGGCGGCCCTACAAAATTTCAATATATATATTTTTTTCGATCATGTCTCATTTCATGAACATCAACGCTATCGATACGCGGTTTACTGCAATCGATAGATAATAAGTTGTAGTTTTATGAACAATAACAAACAATTTTTTTCTATTTTTTAAAATTATTTTTTACGAGTTTAAATGAAAAAAATATTTTCTCTCCGTTTTTCTCAAATTTGACAATGAAAAATATGATTAATGGATTCATCAATATTTTGAAAATGTGTGTCCCAAAAACCACGTATTTTGAAAAAAAAAATTTAGATTCGATCATTAGTAGCGGAGAAAACAGTGTTCAAAGTTCAATAGCCACAGACAAAATGATATTAAAAATTTCGTGTTTCTGATCGACTCGTTGAATTGTTCAATAAAAACTTTGAATATTCTTATTTTTTCATTTACGTACTCTCAATGAATGAATAAAAATTCAACAGCTGACTCAAAGTGTTAACCGAGGAAGGTAGTAGCGGCAGGGTGTAGATATGAATTAAATGTCGTGCGCGGTTGAACGAAGGAGTTAAGGAGTTAAGAATCTTATTTGTTTTTTCTCAATTATTATTATGATATTGGGTATAAAATGATTGTAAGTGCCAGAAATTTAACATTTTATTATTATGAGTGAATTTATTGTATAAATATTACAATTATTCACGAATGTTTCAAAATCTACTGCTATTTACATTTAAATTACAATATTTTTATACATAAATATACAGTGTGTCCGCGTAAGTTGGCTACATATGGAAAACTATGTTAATATTGATTTTATGAAAAACAGGTATTCTTCATAAAAAGTTCTGCATTATCTAAAACCTTAAATGCAATCGTTACATATTTCTTATTTTGAGCCGTATACGAGGTTTGTCAAAAAATATTAATCTTACTCAAGAGTAAAGTACCTTTATTTTTCACAATACAGAAAAATTGTAGGAAGTAAAGTTGTTTAAAATTGAAATTTATATACAAATATGCAATTACAGCTATTTAGCATGAAAATTAAGATTTGGTGATTATTTACGTTTTACATTACAAAGTATTTGTAATCGTAAATAATCACCAAATCTTAATTTTCATGCTAAATAGCTGTAATTGCATATTTGTATATAAATTTTAATTTTAAACAACTTTGCTTCCTACAATTTTTCTGTATTGTGAAAAATAAAGGTACTTTACTCTTGAGTAAGATTAATATTTTTTGACAAACCTCGTATACGGCTCAAAATAAGAAATATGTAACGATTGCATTTAAGGTTTTAGATAATGCAGAACTTTTTATGAAGAATACCTGTTTTTCATAAAATCAATATTAACATAGTTTTCCATATGTAGCCAACTTACGCGGACACACTGTATATTCAAATACTTTGAACAGTTCGCGCTCTTTTCGGTCGCAATCGAGGTTGCTCTATATCTTCTCCGTTATTCTCATCGCATGAAATATTTACAATATCGCCCGTATCAATTACAAGTTCACATTCAATTGAGTTACTTATGTCAAAGCTATGCTCACTACTAAAACTGATATTATCGTCATTACAACTCTTACCCTCGCAGCCTTTACATAAAATAGTAGGTACAAGAAATCCTAACTTTTTCACATCCACACCTCGCATTAGAACATCCAGTGGTGCAAGAACATGAAATAATTGACATCAATTCTCTGGGAATCAGTTCTACATCTGTAGTTTCTGGCAACAGCACGTAATTTGCAATGAACTTCCATCCCCAGTCTGTAGCTTTTATTCTATCAACAATTGTTTTGTCTTCATTCCACTGTCTGAGTTGATAGAACACTCTAAAATAATGGAATTTCATTACTGCCTGAGTCGGTGGTAAAGTAGCCAAATTAAAAGTCTTCTTAGCAGACGATTTTTGTAAACACGTAAATCTCAAAACGTTCAAAGTTTCGCTTTCGTTTGGTTTTTCCTGGATAAGCATATTTCACAACTTCAATAGCTTTCTCCACATCAATTTTATTTGCTGTTTGATCATAAAATATCTTGAGTATTTTGAAGCTCTGTGTTCTCCCTAATAATTTCCACGAATAATTGTAATATTTATACAATAAATTCACTCATAATAATAAAATGTTAAATTTCTGGCACTTATAATCATTTTATACCCAGTGGCTATTGAACTTTGAACACTGTTTTCTCCGCTTCTAATGATCGAATCTAAAATTATTTTTTTTCAAAATACGTGGTTTTTGAAGACAAACATTTTCAAAATATTGATGAATCCATTAATCATATTTTTCATTGTCAAATTTGAGAAAAACGGAGAGAAATTTTTTTTTTCATTTAAACTACAACTTATTATCTATCGATTGCAGTAAACCGCTTATCGATAGTGTTGATGTTCATGAAATGAGACAAGATCGTAATGAAAATATATATTGAAATTTTGTAGGACCGCTATTTTAAATTTTCGAAATCTAAAAACATCTACGTTTTCAGATGCCAGACTACTATATTTTCATATACTAGAAAGTCGTTATTGTTATTCTAATTATGTTTGTCGCTTAATAAACCATTTTGCAAATTTAGTTATGGACGAAAAACTGTGGCATTTCACGTGCTCCAAACTATGCTTGCAAGCTGCATCGTAAGCTCGAGCGGAATCTTCTCACAAATCTAGGAAAGTAGTCTATACTACATATACTTTCGTTTAAAAAAGTAAAATCCCTGGTTGAAATCTGTTTCGTTTAACCACAATTTTCGGACTAACTTCCCCAGACTACCTCCAGTAAATAGGATTAAAGGAGCTACTAGACTTTCGACAGAAACTAAGTAGAAGTAAGGGGGCTTCTATCTGCTTTCAGTAGTTCCTACTCACAGAGGGACTATCTATCTCTATTTATAATTGAAACGGTTTGTGTCAGGTCCTATGTTACTATTGGAGATCTTTCCCAGAATACTGTCTATAGAAAAACACATTTATCCAAAGAATTACGTACAATAATATTCCATACCCACACAACTTTTATTTGATATTCTTACTTCTTTTCCCATTGTGATAAAAATGCACATTCTCCAATGGGCTCTTTTGAATAAGATCAGTGTTAGCACTTGAAGGATTGCATTTGCTCTAGCTTGGATAATTTTGTAGGTGTGTGGCTCTTTTTTGCTTGTTTCTTTACTGTTCAGTTATTGAATTGCGAGAAATTTAAAATTCGGAGGAATGATATTTAAAATTTACGGAAAAGATATTGAGGATTCAAAATCCTTACATTGGAAGCAAAGTAGGATTTTCCGACAATGTCTTTTATATTTAAGGAAATAGGGATAATTAAGTATTAAAAGTTCATAGCCCAATTTTCTCAATTTTGATAAAAATCCCCTTTGTTGTTATCGAAACATTCTAAATTTAGCTACGTCTAATCTAGAGAATCAGGAAACTCATTTCAAAATTAAGTGCTTTTTCAAAAATAACATCAACACAAATACGTCAATACTTCTAAAAGATCATTTGTTTGTAGATTTTTATATTTTCCAATCCATTTGAGTGCCATTCACTTCGTGTTTGAAGGACTAAAAGGCTTAAATGGGTCTTTTTCCGAAACAAAATAACTACTGACCGGATCTGATCTTGGGACAGGATTTTATCCACATCAAACAAATCCAAATAGACCAACCCACCGCCCAGCATTTTACGAATGATTAATAGCGGTTCTTTGGTTTACAAGATGACAGTAAATTATAAGCTATTAAACTGACAGTCCCCAAGCAAACCTATCTACTAATCAATAATATGCAGATGTGCTCGTTGATGCGTTTTTTTCTTGTTTATCATATCAATAAAGTTGGATGAATATAAAAAACAATAGCTATGTCCAATGCAGGAAAACTGGTGTCGGTGTGTAGATTTTTTACGTTCAATTTCAGAGAACACACGAGTACGTTAAAACGGCGTTGTAAGAGAATCCTATCGATCCCAGTATTAAAAAAAGACGAGTGTAGTTTAAATTAATTAGGAATTTTAGAGCAGACGGTGTCAGCTAATGAAAATTGTGGTACATAACAGATAATGAGGTGTCGAGTTTAACAAAAATATGTTTTTCTATAATCACATTAAAAAGTAGGCGTTTTCGCTTGCTATTTACAACGAAAAGTTGATGTTTCTTAGAGTTACTTTACGCTCGCCGAGCGTAAAAAATTGCAAAACGCTCGTTGTCCATAACAACCGATACTACAAACATAATAGGCGTTTTGCTGCGAGGTACCGGTTGACTACCGATTCAATGGGAACGGTACTATCATGATCATTTTCTAATGTGTTTTTATTTCTTTTTATTGGTTCCTTCGCAAAAATGCGTTGGTCTTGTCTTGGGTCTTGATCATTGATTACTCTGACGTGATTGTCCCTTTGGTGATTATTTTTATCTCATTTTTTTATTAATTAATATCGTGTTGATTATATGGATAATCTAATGTCTATAGAGGACCTAGTCCTTACAGATTTTTTACTTTTTGATAATTTTGTACGAAATGAATCAATACCTCAATTTTTTTTATCTACTAGCTCTTTTATATTCCTATAGGTTATGTGATTATAAATGTCAACCGTCAACCGCTCCCAAAAACACCTTACTCACCACGGTCCATGAATTTGCGTATCGTTGAAGTATACTCAAAGACAAAAGTTTGAACCGACCTGTCGCGAAAACGTTACGGACCCGAGAAATTGTGTAACGTTGAGTCAACGGTACCTCGCAGCAAAACGCCTAATAGTATTGGCAGTGACAATGACATCATAGAGTAACCTGGCTAGGAAGTGTTTTTGTCTTCTGAAAATCTTTTACAATCTAATAAATCGCTGTTTTGTTAAGTTCTCAATGTTTTAAATAATTAATTAGTGTGATTGCGATGTTACCGTATTAATTTTTTTTGTGTTTTCGTGGTTAATTGTTGTGCCACGTACTGAATATTTTGCATATACTGGCCGGATGGCCCTGCTAGCTGAGGCCTGTAGAATAAGAAGAAGTACACTGACAGTATTGACAATAATAATTATACGTTCAATGCCCGGTTTTATAAAGTAGAGTTAAATATCTCGAGTTACCCCGAGGGTTAACTCTCGGGTTAAGATGCAAAGATCACTGGCGTATTACTGTGAAAATATATAAAAGAAAAGAAAGTCGGGCCATGAAACAGTGTTTTTTTCCATGAGTCGGGTACAAAAAAACCTATAACCTCACATTGTTTGTTATATGATGGCGTGGAAAATTGAAATTACTAAATTTGAAAATGGATTATGCAGCAGTAGAAGGAGTGTAAACTTCTCTGAAGAAGAAGTTGCTGTACTGACTGCATTTCTATTTCTAAAAACCATAGGTTCTCGAGGTGCCTCAACCATTTGAATATTGTCTTCCTCACCATCTGCTAGGAAGTCATCAAAAATTTCAAATAAATATATATCGAATATGATATTATTTATATATTATATTGTATCTATGTTTTTAACATAACCTTCCATTTCTTCACATTTTAGCATTTTGCGCATGACAACCGCTATCTCGAGAGTTAATCCGAGCCAAATGGTGGGGCAGGGTTAACTCTAACCCCGCTTTATAAAACGCTGTATCACCCACCGGTCACATGGTTAACTCTCGGGGCAGGGGTAACCCGAGCTTATAAAACCGGGCATAAAATAGTATTTGACAGGTACTTGAAATAAGAAGTATGAATTTATCAATTTTATTAGTTATAATATACAGTCAAACCTGGATAAGCGAGAGTTCAAGGGAGCACAATCTCATTCTCGCTTATAGAGGTTTCTCACTAACCCGAGTTTCTCGCTAATGCAGGTACATGGGTAGCGTTTCTCTCTTATAGGGGTACGCAGCAATAACAAGTCACAGCAAGTACGAATGTAGTAAATATATAGGAACAATATTATTGACGAGAATAAAAAAACAATGGTAGGAAGTTCCACGAAAGTTAAGAATGAGTCATAAAATAGCACATGTTAAATTTGTAAATAAAGCTCGACTGTCGCTTATAGAGGTATAGATAAGTAGCAGTCTCACTTACGGAGGTCCATGAGGGAAAAACGACTCTCTCTTACAGAGGTTTCTGTTTCTCGCTAATAGAGGTTTTGGGAGCTTAAAATGACGGGTCCTGGCTATTACTCTCACTTATAGAGTTTTCTCACTTATCCAGTTCTCACTTATCCAGGTTTGACTGTATATTCAAGTGATTGTAGAAAATATGTTATATATATTGCGAGCTAAAAGTGGAATTATTGTTCTCAAGCAATTAAAAATATAAAATGTTCTCGCGTCACTCGTCTAACTAATAACTGCTTATTAATATGCTAATTACTAGTATATAGAGTAACTAAAATGGTTCAAAAAGGTAGTCAAACTAAAAGGAGGGATGTTAAAGCTATACAAAGTATCTGACAACACCACAACACAAAATTCAAACCCCAAATAAATCGAAATTTCGCAAGTGAAATGAGCGTTTCGACAGCTAAACGAATTAAATTGGTGACATTTTTTCGAATTCGAATTTCTTTTCACACATGAAATTAGATCAAAACTTGGATTGATCTAAATTCTAAATCCATGGAAATATGAGAAATTTCACTAGAGAAATATTTCAAATCTAGCTCCGCAGGTTTATATTGTTTTTACGGCTATTAGATCATTTTATAAATCTCACTTTCACCTTTATTAGTTTTCGTTAACGTCGAATTGCAAACTAAAATGGAAATTGTACAAAAATTATGTCAAAAATTTTTTGAAGATTACAAATAATGAATAATATACCGGGGGTTGCGTTAAAAATATGTCACATGACACGTCCTATATAATCTTTTTTTTTTGAGAAAAATGCGTAGGTATTCAAAAACACAAATTTGCTTATCCAAGCGTTTTTACCAACACGACCCCATTTCTTCGTTATCGAAATTATTCCACACTGTATATTAGCTACATTCAAACAGATTCCAATAAAAAAATTTGGCAAATAGAGTTATCCAATGCCAACATACCCTTCAACGCACATAAGGCGATTATTATTTTACGTTAGAATTAAATGAGAAATTATTTCTGATATTATTAAAAAGTAATTTTGTATGGGCACTCATACTTTCAATATGTAGATTGAAAATGAAGAATATTTGCCATTTTATAGTATTTAGAGTATTTAATTATTTCAAAAAGTAGCCTATTCAATGTCACTGTCACAGAATAATCTTGAAATCACTCCGCTTTTTATTTCTTAGTCTCAGAAAACTCCGAAATATAGTACGAAAGCTGCTTCTTTTAAGATAAAACTTCCACGCCTATGCTTCTATTAATCTCGCATTTTGTTCGTTGACTGGATCACGTGAAACGATAATTTTATAACGATCTAATATTATATTATACGCGAGTTTTAACACGACCGTCCAGAATCGTGATCTCTTTCAAAAATAACACAATCAAAATGCGAGACTGCTAGACGATTACAGTTTTATTACAACAGAAATTGTCGATTGATGTGGGAAAGTTATATTCCTGTAAAATTTTTTCATCATCTGTAAACTACCACCTGCTCGCTTTATTTTTGGAAGCTTCTAGGCCATCGTGCCGTACTGTTTATTGCGTATTTGATGACATGTGACTTACTTTCTGCTTTATACATTTTTTAATGAGACTCAAAATTATAGCACTAGCAATTTGACTTGAATTACAGATTAGTCCGGGTGCGGTCAAGGCTGCCGTGTGCAATAATAGGTCCAAGGATAAAAAAGTTATACTCATGTATTTTGAGTCGTTGAATCGAAAAATGCCCGGGTTTTCGCGAAAAACCGGTACGTTTTGCTTAAATCGTAATTGTCTAAAAAAATTATGAAACAATGGTTTTATCGGTTCGGACAATTTTATTCATGCAAATATGGCACATTTTAAAAAAAAAGTTCTGTTGTCATTTTTCCGTATAGTGCTTATTTGAAAAGATTATTTTTAATAACTTTCGACCTACTGAACATTTTTAAAAATTGTAAAATTTTACTTGCTCTTTCAACCTTACTCTACCAATTGGTATAGTGTAACTATTGTTAATCCCTTTGAAGGAAAAACCCACCCAATGGCGTTCATAAAATTTTTTTATAAATTTGAATATTGTGAAATAATGCTTTTCAAATGAAATTTAAATTAATATAGTGGATTAAAATTAACCTTCACATTAACATTAGTTACACTATATACTCCGATATTAGCGCAAGTCCGGCGTTTGACACTTATCGCAATTGACAGTTAAGCGCTTTCTCGACGTTGTAGGCAAGCCTCGACCACCGCGCGCCGAACGCAGGCCGATCTGTTCTGGCGCGCATTATATGTCGTAGCCGATTCAGCGACTCAAAATACATAAGAATATCATATTTTATCCTCGGACCTATTATTGCACACGGAAACATTGACCGCTCCCGGACTAAATGTCCATTTATCCTAAGGTTCATCCTAAGGAAGCCAGCGACCTTTTGGAGATGAAGCTATTAGGTCAGTTTTTTTAAGCATATTTCAAAAATCCGCTAGAGTTTGTTCAGCCATCCTTTGCCGTTACGTCATAATGGGGACGTATTCTGCTGTTTTACGTATGTCTTATATTACTTGAATGTTATTTTACACTTAACCTCAAAATTATAATCAATGACATATGTTAAGAATTGTTTTCAAAATATGACAACTGAACTGTCAAAAGTAACAGATAAAATTTATGTCGACCTTACCCTGTATTATTTTAACTATAGTTAAAATAATACCCTTCTTGATGTGCGTCATCGATTGTGACGTATTTCCGGGCTTTCGGCATGTCGTTTATTTTATTTGCTATTTTGACATATAGCTAACCTTAAATTTGATAAATAAAATCATCAGGATTATATTCAGCCAAATTCGAAAATGTTATGCAATTGATAATTACCAGCTTCTTCTTCTAACTGAAAATACTTGAGAACTTTCAAAATACTGATGTTTTTCCGTGTATTCATCCATATTTTTGTATTATTCATATGAATAAAACAATAAGATTAATATTCACTTTTCATAAATAATATTTGACCGTAAGCAACAAAGTACTCACCTGACAAGAACTGTCAGTGTGACAGTAGAAAAAGCCGTAAGACACATTGCCGCTACGAAAGTTACGGTTTCATAGTATTTTAACCTCGCGATTGATAGGTTGCGCTGGCGCGTAATCTAAACATCAACCAATCAAATTTTTGTAAGTCAAAGATTAGGGTTAACGTTTGTAAAACATTCAAACGGTTCATTATTGAGATATTTTTATTAGGATTAATCACAGACCTGCCTTTTTTCCATTTCTTCCTACGTAATGTGATAGAAGTAGATTAACAATCGATGACGCACACCAAGAAGGGTATTATTTCAACTATACGTCGCTGTTGGCACAAAAAGTCACAAATATAAAAAATTTTTGGCTATATTGTAGTTAAATGACACTTTAGAGAGTTAAAGTCGAGAAATCGACACTTTAACCTTAAAGGATACTTTGAGTTTAAAGCATATAATACTTTAAATTGGTTATGAAATCAATAAAAGTATCCTCAAAATTAAAGTATCCTTTATGTTTCTTTATAAAATCGGCCGTTACATATATGAAAATAAAATGAGTTCTATAAAAATACTGAAACAGAAATAAAGATTTTCCGCAAATTTAAGCAATATAAATGAATAAGCTTCATTGGAAAGAATATCATGCTTCACATTTAGCTTTAGAATTAGAAAACCAACCTGTTGTACCAATCAATACGAATTTAAGATTATATACCAGTTTACAAATTTACTAAGCTTATTTAAACCAATTTGTTACTTGCTGATCTGCCGCAGATCTCTAACACCAAATATTCTACTCTCTACGGTTAATTGCAAAATTCCTTTCTCTTCCATTTTATTACAACTCCTTTATTGCTCTTGAAATCTTAACTCACTCTTTTGACGTTTTAAAACCATCAAGTGAAAAATATTTCAACGCTAATATATAGGAGTCAAATTGAGCCTTAAACCAGTGTACTAAATGTCTTATTAGAACATTTTTTATGACTCTAAGCAAGTAAACAAGAAAATTCCCAACGTGTACCGCTACTTTATTAATAAAACAATTTCTCTGTGAATACGGGGGTAACAAAAATGTTAGTCATAAATTAAAGCACGTTTTTCTGGGGTGAAACATCAATTATTGAACCTGTTATGCCTCAGTACAAATGTCCATACAAAAAAGTTACAGCCTTTTGAAGTTGCCAAATGTACAGTGATCTTTTTAAGAAGATGTTAGGTATAATGAAAATTGACCAAAAACAAAACAACAAACAAAAATGATAGAATCATTGCATCCCGTTGGGATTTTATGGGAGTTAAGATCCCATAAACCTCCCCAAATGGTTGTATCCGTTACAATTTAACGATTAAGGCTACACCATTAATTAAACACATTATTTTTAAAACTATTTTGATTGAGATACGGCTTCTTTTTCATTATGCTATAAAAATTCCGAGTATAATAAGTTTCATGCTAAATGGTATTGGCTAAACAATTATAACAAAACCAATTAGACCCTTAAGTTGTAAAACCCGAGATTATCCATCATAAATGTGAAAGGACCTAATTGTATCATAATAATCTCTGGGTATAATATTCATACTATATGAAGCCCGATGAAATATAAATTTAAAATACTAGAAATATAAGGAAGGGAGAGGGATTAGAGAGGATTACGAATTACAATGTTATTTTAGTCTTTGTATTACTTAGTTACGGCGTGCAATAATTTGAAAACATTTATATATTATTACAGGCATTTAGAGCAAATATTTTGTATTAGTCCAGTCTACAAGTTGAAAAACGTGAAAAATAGAGATAAAGCTCCTAAAAATATTAGCAATAGCTCATTGGATTCGGAATGACCTCTAGAAAAATGAATTTTGAGGATTTTACTGCACGTAAAAAATTGCTATTGTTATTTAACAAAATAAGATGAAAAAAAGAGGTATAGTGAAAACCAAATAAAGTTGCGTTTACGTCATCATTGTGAACATTTGCAGCGTTGTCGTATTGTTCACGAAATATGGAAATTAACAGAAAATAACTGAAGTAAACAAAAAACGTAAATGTAGAAAATTTCACAATATTATAAATGAAAACTACAAAATTATCGATGGTTTGATAGTTTTCGTTTAATATAGTATGGAGTTTTTTCATTTACGTTTTTTGTTAAAAGTAAGGAATTCTAGAATAAAAGAGGTAAGGTTATTACTGAGTTACCAAATTTTTTAATAAATAAATATAATAAAAATACAAGCAATAAAATAAAATATGTTTAATAATGAACGTATTTTCAAAGAAAAAAACTAACATTGAACAAATCAACATATTGTGAAATGAAACTAGGCAGATTCAAATTCTTGTTCATTTTCTTCACTATTAAAATTTATAACTATCGGACTAATTTCTGGACGATCAAATATTCTTTCTCTCTCATACCATTTGATTATAAATATTTGTCACAAGAGAATTTCATAAAGCACGTAACTATAACCTCAAAAATCGATGACACACAAGTAGAAAAGTCACAAACAACTCGGCAACATGACATTATTTCTGGCAGTGACTATTTTACCGTTGGTAGACAAGTTTTTTTATTGATTGGGTTACCTTTAGAACCGATTAATTGACAATTTCGATAGAAATGTAGCCACACATGCGATAGAAATACGACCTTGGTGACGTAAACGCAACTTTATTTGGTTTTTACTATATTTAGGTTTTTGTTAATAACTCATAAACTATTAATATTTACGATATTTGGAAAAAGGTCCTTAAAGAGGAGAAAATTTCCGAAAAAAAAGTTCCAGCTCCCTGAACTCTACCTCTATTATTAATAATTTTAATTTGACGCCGAAAATATGGCTCCGCGCAGCCATTACGGCATGGGTGCTCTGCCGCTAAAGACGGAGTACCACAGAAAATTATTTTTTTATAGTAACAAATATGAATTTAAAAATTTAAATAAATCACGGTATCATCCAGATACTTGAAAGAATATATGCCCGTTGGAAAAAAAAATTTAAATTAATATTTCAAAAAGTTATGCAATTGTTAATTAACGAATTTTTTTCCTATCTTCGTTTTCATAAATGACGACATACAAGTTTAAATAATAAACCTATAAATTTTTGGCTTTGTGGAGCTCTTGTGTAACAAAAATTCAGGTCATAAATCATACCACATATTCTGGGGCTAAAAATAACTCGATCCAACCCAAGTTACCCTAGTACACAAATATGCAAGCGAAAAAAGTTACAACCCTTCGAAGTTACAAAAATGAAAATTCATTTTTTCAAATATTTCGACAGTTGTTCGACATATTGTAGACTGGACTATATGTATGTGGCGTCCGTGGAAAAAAATAAATAGTGTTTCTTCCATTGGTTCGTGAAAGAAAAATCACTTATCTTGTGACGCGGACATCATGGCAAAAAATGTATTAAGTTCCTTACTTCAGCAAAGACATGAAGCTAGTAATGTTGAGGAACAAAAGACGGCCTAATTGGATATTTATTTTTGTGTTCATAACAATTTAACAATTTGATTGCAACCGTGTATATGCATCGATTATTTTGTAGAAGTAGCCAAAGGAACTAGTTTTGAGATCCAATGCACAACTAACCATAACTGCAGTTTCGACCGAGCGATGCTCAAACGTTGTTATGACATCGTAAGGTTCAATTGACAATGAAGTTAAAGTTTGGCACTTTGTAGGAACAACGACAAGATATATTTGTCTAAAATTCAATCGAATTAACAGGTTCGGAGTAGTTGCAAACAGAACTTGAAAGTTATGGGGTAAATTGTAACATTTTCCACCACTTACAATAACTTAAAAAGTCTTGTTTATGCCAACAGTCACGAAATTTGTGTGACATAATCAGGATCATATAAGATTTTAATTTTATTGGTATTAAACCCTGGATTTCCAAGATACGCTGAGAGAACAAGTTGCGTATCTAACTATGATCAAAGACGTACTAACGACTCTTTATCTTCGTTACATTATAGCAACGTTTAGCAGTGGTTTTTGTGTTGAAACACTTCATTAAACATCAAAATATCTCAATTCTTTGCCAGATACAGGACAGTGACCCTGCTGTGCTTTTGCAGAGCTTTTGATAGATGCTGTAAGATTTGGAAATTCCCTTTTCATATTATTAGTTGATGAAATTTGTACTACTACTACTACTACAGAATGTGCAGGCGAGCCTAGACCTAGCCAAATTAAAGTCATGGTTCCGGCACTGAGGCCACTGGCCGGCCCATTGTGTCATTCCTGCTACCTAGACATCCATGAAGCCGAGCCCTTCAATAAAGGCCACAACCTTTTTCAGTGGACGCCTGCTTGTGTCTCCAGGGGCCATGACAGGGACTCCGAAGATTCGCCTGCGTAATACATCCACACTGTGGACACTCTAAGAGAACATGGACTGACGTTTCGTCAGTCATGCCGCAACCCCTACATAGGGAACTTTCCTCTACTCCTAGGTTGTAGAGGTGCTTCCTCACACAGCAGGGCCCTGTTAGGAGTCCTGCTATCTTCCTCAACCTACTCCTTGGTAGTTCGATGGCTGCCTCAGCGTATCCATCAGTCCATCCCTTCAGTAGAAGTTTGGATTGTCTAGGACCCTGCAGAGCATTTCAATGAGCGAGGTGCTGGCTCCTCAGCCACTTCCTCGTCTCCTTGCGTATTGTTTGTTTTGTTAGGCCGAGGGTCGGGCCCGGGTCGCAGAGAGGAGCTGCCGCTCCTTCCGCAGCCAGTGCATCCGCCATTTCGTTGCCTTCAAAACCAGAGTGGGTCGGAATCCATTCTAGCCGCACTGCGTTCCGACTTGCAAGATCAGCAAGTCGTTCGCGACATTCGTCAGCAAGTCCTGAGTTAATGGTATATCCACTCAGGGCTTTAATTGCTGCCTGACTGTCGGTGTATATGGTTATGCGTCGATCCACATAGCCTCTGTCTAGGTTTATCTACGCACATTCCAAGATAGCGTATATCTCGGCCTGATATTGTGTCCTTGGGTTCCTGGAGTAAATTCCAGCCCCTGCTTTGTCACCAGAGCATGAGCTATCTGTGAACCAGACAGTCCCATAAGGCTGTGTATTCGTCTCCTTATTCCAGGATTCTCTGTCCCGGATCATAGCCCTGTATGGGGTTGCGAAGTAGTACTTGCGCAAGCATTCGTCATCCGCTCGAGCCACAACTGGAATATCTTCCAGGAGCTTGACGTGTCTGCACTCTTCCCCTCTTCGCACGTATCTCAGACGCTTCAAGCGCAGGAAAGCACTCCCCGCCTCAGCCTCGATCACATGGTGAAGAGGCCGAAGACCAAGGATCACTTCCATCGCAGCAGTTGGTGTAGTCCTCATGCAGCCAGTTGCCCCCAGACTGACCACCCTTTGAAGGCGTATCAGTTGCGATCTAGCCGTGACCAAGGTTACCCTCGGCCACCAGACCAGAGCCGCATATGTGAGCATAGGCAGCATGATCACTCTATAAAACCATATGATCGTTTTGGGGGTCAGTCTCCACCTCGGACCAATGGCTCTCCTACAGGCCCAATTTGTACTCACTCACTCATTGAATGGATATTTTGGTTCAAAGATTCGTGAAATTACATCAGGAAGCAGGTCAATCTATAGCATTTTGAATGAATAAAAATTGTTGGGAATCCCGGTGTCACAAAAAGTGTAGACTGGGAAAAAGATTTGACAAGGAGAAACATTTCCCCACAATCAAGTCTAAAACACCGGCTCATCAATCACGAGACATAACCAACAGTCTTCGCTGTTCTTTAGCGCGAACTCTGGCTGCAATTGACTTTAAATAGCTCAAAATTGACAAGAAACATCAGAGCCTCTTTCAATCCAGTGTCCAGGATATTGCTTATGTTGCCTTACTTCGTCTCTGTAATGTGGAGCGCCATCATGTAACTGTATTTGTAGGAACGCACATTTGTATATCTAGTTCTTTTCACGATTTAAGAAACTGACTTGACTTGACTTAGGCTTGAGATGCAATAAAACCATAAAACTTTTCGGATTTACCGTGCAGAGCCGCACTATACTTGATGAAAAAGAATAAATACAATAAAATAAAGTATTGAGTTAACTGTATAAACCCTCACTTCGTGGAATCTACTCATCATATGGTTTTAAATTAAACTAACTGTTTTTAAATGACTCCACAATATA
>CAJUYI010000628.1:7835-28927 GCA_910591695.1 Galerucella pusilla | reverse complement strand
TATATTGTGGAGTCATTTAAAAACAGTTAGTTTAATTTAAAACCATAAAATAAAGTATTTGTAATACGCATGACCCAAAAGTCTTATAGAGTTTTCAGGTAATAATTTATTATTCACCAACAAAATAAATACCATTCTGTCACGGCTAATAATTTTATGGCTTTATTGCATGTCATTATTCCATCTCAGGTCAGGTCAGTTTCTTAGATCATGAAAATAACTATACTAAGACAAGTAAAGTTCATTCGAATTATTCTTGAACTTAGACTAATGTGTTTTATTTCATGACCTACCTTTTTGTTACACCTTGTAGGATAAATTTGTTACGTTTTTGACTATTCACTAGGTATGTTCGTTGTTTAGACTTCTAGATAACTCATTTTAACAGTTTTGTAACAAGACAACAAGACATCTATCCGTAGTTCAACTTATTGCTACACCATGTATAAAGCAACTCGAGCAACTTAACCTTAAAACACAAAATTAGCCGCACCTAACCTAACATTTTCACGTTATTGTCGGTTCATTACAGACACGAGACCCCTGTGTTATCGAACCCCATCAAGTTAATACATGTTGATGAAGATTTAGTTGTTTTGGATAAACCTTGTTCGATTCCGGTGAGTACCCGTGTGATCCGGTACGATATGTTGATGTATCCAATACCAAAGAGGTTTTTTTCCCCATTTTATTCCTCACGTGTTATACTAAGAGTATCGTGTACCAACATATTATGTATAATACTTTTATTTTTTGAACTTGAGATGAGACATTTCGCAAAAAAATATTCATATTCTATATGGAGGTAAAAATTCCGAATGACGAAACCAAGAATAAAAGATACCTACTTAAATTAATATTGCGAAACTTTTTTACACAAGTAATTCCTTCGACTCCGAGTTCAAGAAATAAAATGCGATGTGTTTGTTATTTTTTTTAACGTAATGAAAAATTGTTTGTCAATATAAATGCCCAGAATATTTAGAATATTTAGAATATTTATAACTGTGAAAAAGCAGAGGCGTACTCATATTATATAAAATTTTAAAAAATTACGTTGTGGATTATGGTAAATAGGGCATGTCCACGACAGTTGACAGTTGACAATACTTTGGTGGTAAAGCAATAAACAATAGACATGATGAAAAATTATCAAACGTCAAACAAATATTAACCTATATTATATATTATTAAATATGCAAGCTCAACAATTAAAATAACTTTAAAAGTACACTGAAGCAAAAACAACTAAACTCAAGCACGATCTATCATTATAAATCAGCATAACCTCACTATTAAATACCACGTGTTCTGAATGCTTTGTTTATTGTTTTACCACCAGGCTAGTTTGTGACGTCACGTGGACATGCCCTATAGTTTATATCCTTTTAATAAACAGGGTGAGTATGTAGCGCCTAAATTATCTCTGAAATGGATCGCACGATTTTTATAGATTTTGGTTGCAAAAGTCTTGTGAAACGGGCGATCTTACGGTAGTACTTACATTGCTCTCAGATCTTTCTTCTTTCTGGAATCATAGTGAACTTTGTCATTTCAAATGAAAAAATCTCTATATTTTCAGCCTTTTGAAATCATTAAGAACTACCGCATATTTTTCATGTAACACTCCCTTTACCTAAAGGGCATTGTATTTTTAACCCTCAAAAAACAATGTTATAAAACTCGTGTCAGCCGTTCTAATGCTGGAGGCGTTCCATACATAAAACTCACTTTGTGTAAATATCAACTATAATAAAACTGTTTAAAAAAAAGTACCACTGGCTCTTCTACTATTACGTTATTATTCTGAATTATGCGATCTAGCGAAGGAGTAAGAAATTTGAAAACATTTTTTAACTCTTGTCTACGACTATCATACAATCACATACCCTAAGTTGTACAGTAAAGTGGACTTTAAATCAATACTGTACGAGGGTTGCCTTCCATATTTTGCATGAAGAGATAGAAAAAAAAAGTAGATAAGTTTTAAACATTATTGTGTATTTTTAAGCAGCAATCCCACTTGCTTGTTGGTTCATGTATGTAAATATATTGGGGTGACATTCACTGAGAATAAAGAGATATATTGTGTCCCCTTACTTCTACTAAAGTCCTGAAAAAATACTCAGACTAGTAGCTCCTCCTACTTTCCGGAGGAATTTTAGGATATCTACACGCTGTAATTTAGGAAAATTACCCTTTTCTATCTCCTGTGCCCTAGGATTCTGAATTCGCCAGTATGTGGATGAAGGTTTCTTCTTCCATGCCACAATTCTACGTTCTTCTTCCTCTACAGTTTTAAGTCTTTGCAGATGCCCATTCAGGCGACAATACTTCTGTTAGGATCCCTGTTAAAACTTACGCTTTCATTCGATTTCAGCAGGTTGTAGTCTCCGACAGAATCATTTGTCGAAGCCCCAGATATTTCCAATGATCGGATCTTCTCTCTTTTCGGCTTTACCCATCTCTTCCAACATTACATTGGAACTGATTCCGCAAACGGGTTCCGGCCTCCAAAAGGGTGGTTCACCCCCTCTCTTTGCTAGTCCATCTGCAATTTAATTTTCTTCTTATCCACTGTGTAATAGAATCAACAGAAAGGTGACTATATTGTTCTCACCTAGTTCATTGAGTTTGCTTGGGCATTCCCACACCATTTTGTAACTGATTACATGAGAGCTCAGTGCTTTAATAGCTGCTTGACTATCCCCGACATCATGTTATTTCTTTGCCTTTAATATCCTTTATCAATATTGAACTGTGCACACTTTCTAATGGCGTAAATTTTCGCTTGAAACTTGCCTGATACTTGGTGCCCAAAAAATTAGGCTGCACCCATTGGCATGTATAACCTAATACTAGGGTTGTCAGGTCGCCAAATCTAATAGCCAGATAGACCAGCCAGTTTGGCCGGACAACCTACATTATTGAGGATTCTGTGTCTCAGTATTAATGGTTGGAAGTTGAAAGTTTCTAAATATGTATCTTGAATACCTTGAACATGTAACAGCTCACATTCTTTAGTGATGAACAAAGCAAGACCAAGACCAAGACTCGAACAGTCTCGGTCTTGGTATTGGTCTTGCTGTATTTTGTTTGGTCTTGTTTTTAGTCTTGGTCTTGCCATAATTTCTCAACGAACATCTTTCAAAACTTTTTTTTAACATTTTATTTTTATGCAACAAACATTTATAAACCTAAATTTACTATCTTTGAATTAAAAAAAGTGTGTGTGTGAAAAAGAATTTTTGGTTGAGTCCTGCGTATTTAGTATTGGTCTTGTATAGTCGGTCTTGGTATTAGTCTTATTCTTGTTCATTCTGTCTTGGTCTTGCGAGTCGAAGAATGGTTTTGGTCTCGGTCTTGGTCTTGCTTTTTCGCACAAGACCAAGACAGCAAGACCAAGACCAATTTTGCTCATCACTAGCTGCTTTACATTTTATTTGCTTAATGCAGCTTTAATCTCTACTTGTAATTCGAAAAGTAATTGTATAAAGACAATTTAAATAATATAATTACAAAGTACAGTTTCTCCACAGATTCTGTCTGTAATTATTAATTACTTTCTAACCAGAAATTACCCAGCACTGGCGCCAACTGGGTTGTTATATACAACACTTAAAAGACAACCTTCGTATGAATATTTTACTGATCATAAAACGTCTTACCGGTTCAATTTGGTACAATTAAGACGAAATTTTTAAAAGCTGCTCTAGAATATAAATAGGTAAATTTGACAAAATTTAATCCGAAAGCTTTTTAGTAAAAGTTTAAAACGACAGGAGGTAAAGACTTCGCAAAGTTCAGAACAGTTAACTTCCTACTCGAGACTACCAAATTGGAATAATTTTTTTTTAAATCACCAACTATTCATGCCCATATTAAATTTCAAAGAGCGGAGGTACTTTAAAACAGTTTAAATCATATTTATAAGGTTTATTCGCGTATGCAAAGATGATGTACAATTTTTCTTAGGTTAAAATGCCCAATTAGCATGTTATCCAAGTACATTTAGGTTAATTACCACCCAAAGTTTTCAACTAACTCAGAGGTACTTTAAAATATTAAACCACCAACAACTTCAGGACAGTCAATGTTTAATAATACAATCTATATTAAAGCAGAGCAAAGATTATGGCACCTACTTTCTTCGTTATTGTTTTCGCTTCAACATTTTCAATTTAGTTAAATCATTATTTACTTTTCCCAGAGATTCCCTTGTTAAATTGTCTATATGACGCTTACTTTGTACTTCCGTTAGACTTAAAAGATTTAAATATAATTATAGAACAAGTTTCTCCTCAGCAGCGATACAGGTAATAATAATAATACAAGATCCATTAAATGAACTGATTCAGTTAAAACATGTTATTTCCAAATTTGATTAAAAATATTTTTACAGGTACATCCGTGCGGAAGGTATAGACACAACACCGTAGTATTTATTTTAGCAAAAGAATACAATCTGAAGAATCTGCGAACAATACATAGGTTAGATAGATTAACCAGCGGCCTTCTGCTCTTCGGTAGAACACCGAAGAAAGCGAGACAAATGGAACATCAGATCAGAAACAGACTAGTTTCTAAGGAGTACGTGTGTAGAGTGGAAGGAGATTTTCCAGAGTAAGTTGAAAAGTAGAAAGTGTTTATTAACCCACGTGCTATTCAACTTCCTGCTTTTCTATATAACATATTTGATTTATGTAGGTGATACCGTGTACTGAGACAATATTGCAACTTGTGTCTTAATCAAAGCTAGATTATCCCTTTAGGTTTATCCTCTATGGGGATATCCTGGATATATTTTCCCAGTTAAGATCAGTATAATTATGCAATGATATAGAAAACCAAGCAAAACTATATCTGTTGATTTTTACAATAGTAATTTAAAAAGACAAGCCTGGTGAGTGCTTCTGATTCGAGAGCGTTTTTTGCCAAATTTAATTGACTGGTCCTTTAAACTTAGATTGACTTTTTCTTCATTACTCACAACCTCATTGATTGCAGCCTGTTGGTTGAGGCATAGTCTAATCTTGAACATAGGTACTGCTAGGTTATTTTGTTAATATTACATGCAAAATCCATTTTATTCTTCGCATTTCTGTACCAACAGGTACAACAAGTACATATTTTCATGAACATCTTGCCTATCATAAAGAAGATTAGTGAAAAAACTAAACCCACCATATCTTAAGCTCGAAACATTTTAGTATAGGTAGCTCTTTTCAAAAACTAAGAAACTGAGTCGTTTCAGATTTCCTGACATGTGTTTTTATCCGTTACATAGAGGTGTCCAAAAATGTAGATTTTACTGTACTATTATCAATAAATTTGAAATGTTTTTTATCAAATTTTGTTTGTTTCAGTGAAATCATAGAATGCAATCAAGCCATAGAAGTAGTAAGTTATAAAATTGGAGTATGCAAAGTATCACCGAAAGGAAAGGATTGTATAACCGTATTCCAAAAATTAGGTTTTAATGGTAAAACAAGTATCATTTTATGTAAACCAAAAACTGGTAGAATGCATCAAATCAGGGTACATCTCCAATATTTAGGTAAGTTTTTAAATCAGCTATTGAACTTTGAAGGATTTTAATAATGTAAAGTATAATTCATTATTAGATGAATAAACAATTTTTTCTCCGATCTCGGGAAAAGTGACACTATTTTGATCTGTTTTCTATGCGCAAAGCTCAACATTCCAGAATAGTGGGCAGTTGCTAGGCAATTAGAAAATAACAGTGCGGTAATATCCTTACCGCACTGCTGTAGCGTGTGGTAATGTTACAAATGGATTATTATAATAAAATGAAACAAAGTATGGTTTTAATTTTTATATTGATAAAGTTGTTATAAAAGAAATAGAAGAAACATCTAATTTATAACGATATTCTTGAACACAAATTAATTGTTATTAATATTTACATTTATTGTACAGTTTGCACAATTTGTAAATTGTACTGGGGGGCAACTAGAATTTATAGACTTTGAAGCTGCATGGCTAATTGTTTGGTTTATCTCGTTTCGATCATTTTCATTTGAAGTCGAGGCAGGGGTGTTGAATATTTTATTAGCCAATTATTTTACTTTTGTCATAACAAAGTAATTTCCATGGTTACCACTTCTATATTTCAATATGAACATATAGAAATCTATCTAAACTTACTTGATTACATCTTGAATGGAATATTTTTTAATTAATTTTTTAAATGTAAATTAACGATCGGAGAAAAAATGGTATGTCTAATTCGTGGGAAAAGCATATTCCCAAACTCCTGTGTTACCATTAGGTTAGAGAATATGAGAATATTATGCTTTTCCCACTAATTATACAATTTCGAAACAGGTAAATTTTTTATTTTTAAGCTACTATAATACATCATAAAGAGTGTATTACCTCTGAGTTGTGAAGTTTTTTTCAATGGAATACCCCCTTTTTCTATTCGCGGATTCCCCTTGCTAAGCTGATTCAAAAATAAATCAGAAAGGTTGTATAAAAACGCAACAGCTGTTTGTTATTTTGACGTTGCATCTATACACTTCCATAAGAAATCCTGAAAATGGTCATAAAAAGTTCAGAAGGTAATATGAGGTAATATGAGCTGTGAAGGTCTGGTTTGCAGAGCAAGAAGAAACATTTTTTTTGAAAGGTCTAGAGACGTTGCAGGTTCGCTGTAATAAATGTATCCAATTAAGAGGAGAATATGTTGAGTAATAAAATATTTTGACATTGGAATATTGGTTGGCTAAGAATTTCTCAATATACATTATGTACAATGGGAATATTATTAGGTTTGTTT
This sequence comes from Galerucella pusilla, assembly GCA_910591695.1. Taxonomy (NCBI): domain Eukaryota; kingdom Metazoa; phylum Arthropoda; class Insecta; order Coleoptera; family Chrysomelidae; genus Galerucella; species Galerucella pusilla. The sequence goes on along the minus strand of CAJUYI010000628.1, from coordinate 22,125 downwards.
TAACTGGTATTCAGGAACCGAACTGGAATCGTATCGAATACTGTATAGTGCGGAAACTCGAATTAGGGCTCTCCCAGCTAAATCTATAATCTTGTACTTCACCTTTAAATATCTAATTAACTTTGTAGGTATATAATGAAATGATAATGAAATGATTGAATTCTTTTGAAAGCGTACATGAAAGAAGAACGATTTTATTTCTATTTTTCAACTTTCAGGTCATCCGGTGGTAAACGATCCTTTGTATAATCACGAAGTATTCGGCCCATTAAAAGGAAAAGGCGGTGACCTCGGGGGTAAAACCGACGAAGAGCTCGTTCGAGATCTTATCCACATCCACAACGCCGAAAATTGGTTAGGAATGGACGGCGATAGCGAATTGTCGATGTTCAATAGTAGAAAATCAGATTTAGATGAATCTTTAGTTGGACCAATTGTGCCTAAAGGTATTTCCGAAACTTGCTTTTATCGTAATTAAACTTGTTGTGTATTGAAATTATATTCGGATTGCAGTCTCGCACTTTAAGGATAAATTTAGATAAAACACTCGTGATTTATGGTCATTGCAATACTAAGCGGCGGCGGCGGCGGTGATAAATTGTATTAGATCGTTGTATAAGTCTCGAAAATTGAGCAAATTAAGAGATACATTGATTTACTGTGGATTTTATACACTTCCCGACCTCATTTCGAGAATTTTAAAATGTCAATGAATGTTGTTTCAACATGATCTTTGATCAGCATAGGCAAAGATATATTTTATTATATAAAAAAATACTTACTCCAGAAAGTACCTATATATTAGATGGCAACTGCATCTTCATCATTTGAACAGCCATATACGTCAATAGTGTTGCACACTAATCTTTTTCTACGAATATATTATATAAGTTACGTTTGATATCGTTTACTTACTTTTCTATGTTTTTTCTTTCTTAGGACGTGTTTTGGGTGATGATGACACGGACCCAGCATCTCGGGAAGCATCTCCATGTGAAGAATCTTGTGAAAATTCATCATCTATATCTCAAGACTCTTCGTCACAAACGCCAGTGGACTCGAATAGTGGTAATAGTAACGTTGATATTAAAGTGACAGTTGCGACACAAACTGGCCAAGAAGCACCGGATTTGGCTTTCAATCCAGATAAAATGACAGTTGATAAACACTGCTACGAGTGTAAAGTGCGATATAGGGATCCCAAACCACAGGATTTGGTTATGTATTTGCACGCGTGGAAATACAAGGTGAGGATAATTTTTCTTCAATTGCTTACTTCATTGAAATTTGTAATTCTATACGGATGTTACTTAAAATAATTATTGTTCGGAACAAATAATTCACCACACGTTATACAATCACTATTTTAAGTTCTCCTTTGACTCGATGGTGTTGTATTTTGTACTATTTTAAAACTACGCTCATTAGTTACAGTTTCCAATGCGCTACTACGGTTGCTGTTTCATTTCAGTTGGTAGTAGTTGAAAGAAACATAAATCCACAAAGTGAAATCTGACCATTCCTCTTTACTTAATTAGTTTTTGAGACGATAACGAGTTACGTGGTCTATGCAATTGAAAATTTTATACTGTTCTACGTAATTTCTTCCTCATATACCTAATCAGAATGGTAATTGAAGTTACAATATATTTTATGTAATTTTCTCAGCGAAGCATGAGTACAGAATAGGCAAAATTACCTTTGCTAGGATAAGTAGAATACTGAAAAATAAGTGGGTTTAACTGAGAATTCCAGAACACACTGGAATAGATTGGAAATTTAGTTTCTCGTTAATTAGGGAAATACTTCACCATCAACCCTGATATAAACATCGTGATCAGGTTTAATTCTATTATGAATCAGAATTGCAGCTGTTTTTTGTTTATTCAATATAAGACCATTCTCATTGCACATCTTATGGCCGTTTGCACCAATTGATATTTAAGTAGACTTGAAGTTAAGTGGCGCTTTGACAAAGTTTTGGCTTGCACCATGAACAACTGGTCATTTTAAGCTGCATCAAGTTAAGTGTAGAAAATCCCTCGCTTATTCTCCACTTACCCTCAAAGTGGAGATTTCTAACCTTACATTCTTGTGTTTTCATTGACATACATGTCAATGATTTTCCTATTTTGGTTTTTCTTGTATTTTTGAAGGAGTATGTTTATGAAAGATGATCTGGAAGTATTGGATATTCTTGAAAATGTATTTCCAAGAAGACGGTACAACCGTAAAAACGATTATGAAGAATTGAATGAAAAAATATTTTTCCAAAGATTTCGCTTGACCAAGCCAACTGTTTTATAACTCGTAGAAATGCTAGAAGATTCTTTAGAGCATCCGGACAATTTGTAAGCCAAGACAGGCTATCAGTTTTTTTATTTTCAATAACCTCTTTGTATTTTGCAGCTGAGGACATTAGCAATTCTTTATCACGAACTGTATAATCTGTCTCAACTTAAATAGCGAGGTTGACAAATGTATCATACACTTAGCTAAGAAGCAGAGCAAAAACATTGGTGCAACTGAACTTTAACTATGCGACCCTTAAATTTTAAACTAGCCATAGCCATTCTAAGCTTATGCTTCTATTGGTGCAAACGGCCATTAAGCATGCTATCAATTGCTCCAGAAGACCTTCCAGATATGGCCTTTAGATCTGGACCAGATACCAAGCATGATGTATCATCCACAAATTGATACATTGCTGGTGTGGATATGATATATTATGAACAAAGGAGGTTCCAAAACAGAACTATCATTCTAATATTCTCAAAAGTAGAGTAGAAAAACCTTATCTCATTGCCAATCTCATACTTAAGTACCACTTATTGCATTATACCAGTCGGGAAAGTTTTAGAGGAATCCTTTAACCAGTCTAACCCATGTAACGTTGTAAGTTATACAGTAAACTAATATGGTCCAGTGGCTTTTTAGACATCAAAGTAAATACCTGCAATTAATTCCTCTCTGTCAATCCTATTCACAAAATACTTCATGCAGCTGAATATAGCTCTTCCTATCTCCAAGCAGAAAGCCATATTGACATTAAGCCAGTAACTTCTATGATTTAAAAAAAGCCTGTTGTAACCATTACAAGTGACACAAATGTAGGTATTTGAAAAATACAGAAAGGACGAATTATCTCTCGAACTGTACGCTATTACCTTCTTTCGAAAAGGGTCATGTCCGAGTTGCCTCACAATTAATTACGACATTTTTTAAGATCCAAAAATTAATGAAAAGTATAATTTATTTCAACAGGACACAAAACGTAAAAAAACCTTTCAAGAACAAATTAATAATTAATTGTGGGGACAAAGAACACATGTTAAAAAAATCAATACTTGAGGCAAGTAATCTTCCTCAAATAATGTCAATAATGGGAGACAACTCGACCCAAATAAAAATCTACCTGCCTGTCTTCTGAGACAACTCGACCCAGCCGACAGAGAAAGCATCAATTTGTAGTCGCTTTGTGTGTAAAAAGGTAAAAAGGAGAGCCGTATATCAAAGGGCTCGACCAAATTCACATTTTGTCCCCAAAAACTTTCTCATTAAATGTATTTTAAATAATTCCACCAAATTCACAAAGTGAAATATTTACCAAAAAAAAGGTAGAACGTGTCGCGGGACACACGGTAGGAACTTTAGTTCCTTTTAAGCAAAAGTTATGTAATACATCTGACGTTATAGATAAACAATTTACATATTCTTTGGTGGTTGAGTAGTAAGCACACCAGACTCTCACGCGGTAAACCCGGGTTCGATTCCCCGCGAGGAATTTTTTTTTATTGTTAATTTTATTTTTAAATGATCATTCTGCTTGATATTAATAACGACAACAGGTAGACGTTTGAAATATTTAGCAGAATATTCATTATTATAAATAATGGTACGGTACCCTCCTTGAGGGAGTTCGACTGGCAACATCTACTTATAACAGCATCGTATATTTAAAAAAGGAAACCGTATCATTATACAAATTGGACATTCGTTCACCACAAAATTAGTGGAAACATAAAATTGAATTGTTAAATTTTTAATTTGAAGTTATATTACAGTAGAAATTTTAATTTTCTAGATTTTTTCTACGTGGGTCGTAGAAAAAATATGCTGCTCTACTCGTGTGGATTGTCCATATCGCACTTGAACGATTGAGCACTCCGCCTACGGCGTCGTGCTTCATCTTCGTCCTCGTGCGATATGGCCATCATATCCACACTAGTTGCACAAACTACAATTTCTTTCAAAATATGCCCTTTTACATTTAAAAACTACCTGCCAAATGTCAAATTAATTTATCCATCCATTTTAAAGTTATCGAATCAAAACATTCAAGTTTTCAAAATTTCAACACCCTGTATTTCGAAAAGTAGCTAGACCCCTTAATCGCGCAAAAAAAATTATGGAAATAATAGTAAAAATTTATCCGAACAAATTCAAGTAGATCACTAGCACTGCGAATACCAGCTTTGCATAGAATTTCAATATAGCATCGGTGGTTCAGTGGTTAGAATGCTCGCATAGCACGCGGGCGGCCTGGGTTCGAATCCGGGTAGGAGCATATTTATTATTATGAATCGCTGCTTCGTAAACGAGAGAGAGACTAAGGAGGCACAAGCACGCAAAAGAAAGGCACATAACAAAGCAATGTAACATAACGTAGCGTAACGTAACGCGTAACGGTCAGATCTTTTGCGTCGCGACCCCTGGTCGCTCAAACATAACCTGGCGTAAAGAACTAAAGTTCCAAAAACATTGATACATAGTACCTTCATCAGTTTTTGTTAAAGGTTTTTTCAATTCTGTCACCTATTAGTGGCGGCGCGACCAACGTTTGCAACTACCGTATTCACATTAAATTTTCATCCTTAAATTAAATTGAATAATAAATGTTTACTTTTTTAAAAACTATAAATATCCACGCTCATGGTTCACTTTTTGCTGGTTCATTTTATTTTGCTGTCTAGTATGGGACGATAGTAAACGAAACTTGAGTGGCTTGTAATGAAGAAATCAACAGAACAATTGGGATCATAGAAACTACAACTTGACGTTAAAATTCTCATTTCATTTGAATACAGCGAACACCTCAATTGCACTATCGTTTTCTTGGAATCCGAGGATAGCAAAAAAATAGCTGAACCAAAAGTTATTATTTATATTTTTTGTTGAAAATTCTCAAGAGATTCATATGAATAGTAAATGTATTTTCTTTTTAGGGTCCAGGCTGGGAATACCTAACAGAACTCCCCGAATGGGCACAAATTGATTGGATAGAACCAGACACGTCAGAGTGATGATTCCTCACCAAACTTTACATTCTACCATAAAATAATCTTCATACCTTTATTTATACAGGCTGTAAAAAAATTAGAAAAGAGATATCCATAAAAACGCGTAGCAGGGTCCAATTCATAATAAACGGGTCGGATTGAGCTAGAGAAAAGGTTTTGCATAATAATTTTTTAAATAATGTCAGTATTTCAGTGCTTGGTAGAAAAATATAACCAAACATATGGTTCCTAAACTTAAATTGTTGCATCGCTTTATATTATTTTAGTTGCTTTAGTATAAATAAATGTAGATAAATCTGAACGTTTTTCAAATACACGTGTCACATGCACCGAAAGTCTTCTTCATGCTTAACACGTTTTGGTCGGAAAATAAATAAATAAATGTATTTTTGTAATCAAAAGTTTAATCATATCAAAATAGTAAACTACTTTTTTGTACTAAAATAATATAACTATTTTCTTTTCAAAAGTACTGAAATACAAACGTGCCTTGATTGTGTAAATTGAATGTTTATTTGCAAGTTCTCTTCTAAATAAGATTTTAATATCGATCTGCAGATCATATCAGCATTTTAAGGACCCTTGCTTGTATTTCTTATACAATAATCTTACAAAATTATGGCATATTTGACTGTTCAAGTGGCTGAATTAACAAAATTATAATTTGGTACCGTTAAATCGTGCAGCATTATTGAAAAATAAATTGAAGCAAGTAATTTTTTTCTGTTTCTTCCTCAATCAGCAGGAGCACAAACATTTTCCTCTCCCAAATTCCGTGACTGAATTCATCAGCCTCCATTCGAACATCCCTCTTAATGGTTATATGGTCGTTTTTCTTTCACACTTATTTCCTTTTGTCATATTTTGAGTAATTGTAGGACCATATTGATTGAAATAAAGATTCTTCCTGTGTATCCACTCTCATTATTACTTTTTGCTTATTTTCCATAATGAGAACAAGCCCTTTCTTTCCGCATAATACTGGTCCTGGTCATTTTGTCGCTTCTCCATAAATTTAATAGTATTTTCCATAGATAACTTATAATATTTTGGCTTTTCATTTACATCACCTGATTTTAATTTTATGCAGTTAGCATTTAATTATGTGATGGAAACGAATGTCTTAATAGCTATGAAATGCGAGTTATATACACTATTTTTTTATTCTCATACTTTTAATGTTTACGTTAGATATGCTCATTTCAAGAACTGCCAAATTAAATTGCTGCATTCCTATTTGATGTTATACAGCTACTTAAACATTCAAATTTGCTACTACCTTATTCTAGAGTCAAAAAAGTAAATGAAAAAAAGGGAGTAAGTATCTACATTAAGGAATAGAAGTAGCTAAGGCACTGACACGGATTGTTTATTGTCATGTTATACTATACAGGATTGTCGTGATGAGTTATAGTACTTATTATATGTTATCGAGTTTTAGTTCCACATTGTTTTCAGTATTGTCATTTTCATACACTCCTCATATGCAGGTATTTGCAGTCACAATATTATTATGTACTGTCACAAAATAATATTTTGCCTTGATTCTCGTTCCGGTGCCCATTTAAGAAATGTTCGAAATATGCTTTCCATTTCTCTAAAATTTGTTATTCGCCCTATAGAATTTTTCTATTTTTATTTCTAATGAATACAGGATTTGAATTGAAGTTTTTCTTCTCCTTGACATTAGATATTACAGCTTTCTGTAATCATCCTCTACATTTTTCAGCAGTCACTTATTATACTTTCTTTTTTTCCGTCTCAATATTTTCTTCGTTCTTTTCTTTTGTTTACTGTATTTTTCTTTTACATCGTGTAACCCATGTTCAGGTAATGAGTGACAAATGGGATGTTCAAAAATAAAATTATTTTGAATTTAGTCTTTAGATTAACAGAAAAAATTGAAACAAAAATATACAAATATACTGCAATTATGCAGATACGTCACTAGTTTTAATGTAAAGTTGTCGATTTTTCATGACCTGATGCCACAAGTTGGCACCACTAAAGTTGAAATGTTCCAGTGCGATTTAATAGTTGCCTCTCCAAGTCAATTAGGCCAGTGAGAAATGTGTTTCCCCTGAGAGATAACTTTGACTTATTGAATCAATCAGTATCCCAAAGTGAACGTCTTGTGCTTCAGCTGTGTTGAAGTATTCCATTTATTGCAGACAGAACTTTTGGTAAAATGATGTGTATTGTATTCCTCGCACCTGAAATATCTTGTCCTATCTTGACACTACATTATCCCCACCAACAAAATGTGGCACAGTAATCTCCATTTTTGTTTTCGTAGGCTCTTCAACACAGTTGTTAGCTTCTGTATTATGGCTTTCACTGACAGCTTTTCAAATCTGGGCATTTTCTAATGAGCTTTGCAACATTTTCTTCAACTAACTCTTACAAAAGGGTACACCTAGTTCGCACGTCTTACTTAACAATTCTGTAACCCAAATGCAGCATTTGGTTTTCTTCGCTTTGCTAAGATATACAAAACTACTTAAACTATCATCACAGTTAACTGCATTATTCTTTATTTCGTGGATCAAGTTCTCCAGATAAATTGGATTTAACAATTCAAAAGTGCAATCCTAATTTCCACAAGCAACTATAAATAGTGGCAATAATTTGTGGCCTTCATTGAGACCCCACAATACTTCTAATAATTGTTGAATCTACATAATATAACATATTACACGATTATACAACAAACTTAGAAAATGATATTTTGATTGAAATTCCTGCATCGTTTTTAGTGACATTTCATGAAACTTGTGATATTTTCATTGGCCGTTTCTTTTTATCTATACTATATATAATTCATTCCTTTTCAAACTTGGGATTGTTTTGAAAAAGATTAAACTTTTATAGGTGAGGAATTGGGCACTAGATGAATGAGTCAGTGCCAAGAATAAAAATTGTATTGTAATGATGAAAAGTGGAAAATTTTAACTCATTTTAAATTATCGTGAAGATTTGTTCCACCTGGCAGTCAAAATAAAGATGATCAGAAAATAATTTGTGAGCAGTAAACAATAGGCAAATTTCATTTCCTACGAATTATTAGCATTTTTTGACAGATTTGACTGTTCATTAGAACAAGCTTACTAAACAACTATGCTTCCACACCTTTCTTTGCATTTGAGAACGTAACCAATTTTGGAGCTTCTGAGTGTTTTTACAAGTTTATCCGACTAAGGGCCGGTTTTACAAGAGAGATTTATACTAGGTATAGTTATACTGGGTATAAAGTTATACCAAAATTTATACCTAGAATAAAATTAGTTGGTTTTACGATGCTTTTTTCTCGGCTTTTTTACACCGGTATAGCAATTCTTACTCCAAGAATTGCTATACTGGTGTAAAAAAGCATCGTAAAACCAACCAGTTTTAAACTAGGTATAAATTTGGGTATAACTTTATACCCAGTATAACTATACCTAGTATAAATCTCTCTTGTAAAACCGGCCCTTAATTGCCTTTCTTCCTTCAGAACGTTTCTATTTTTGTTAGCATTTCCAAAGCATACTGAAACTAACTACGCTAGATCTCGGTGCTACGATACTGGCTTAACCGTCAAACAATTTCCAGTGTATGGTAATTTTGTTCAATAGTCTGCTGCTTCCGAGTCGTCACTTATTTGTATTATCAGATATAGTTCTGAATGTTTCATGAAGTTCAATCATATAAATAACTTTAAAATGAGTTAAAAATTTGTATGACCTCCGGTAATTTTCACTAATTTTTAAAAATTGTAAAACTCATTGCGTACTAAATTACATCTCCGATTTCTTTTTAATTCAACTACGAATACAGGGATGTAGACTATATATGGAAAAATGTGTTTTAGTATCTAATATAGTCATAAATGTTTATTATTTTTCTAAATTTGGTTAAAGTGTTAGAGATCAGGTATTTTAAATACCGTTTCAAATTTCGCCACACTTAAACACCAATACTTGTTTTTTTTTTCGTAAAAACTATTATAATTAAGAAGGAATTCTAATAGTTCCGTCAGTCCCTTTATATCGTCGGTTTCGATTAAAGTGGATTGAATCTGTTTTGTTTTTCAACGACGTGCATTGGGATTTATGTTTATTTATGTACCAGCTATATAAATTGAACAATGAAGTATGACAGCATCTGACGATGTTTGGGAACAGATGTCGTCGTACCGACACTTTGATTGGTGTTCAAAGTGTTATTACCATTTTACCTTAAAATTATGTTTTTATTTGAATTCAATTATCCGATATTCATATCAGCTTTACCATAAATTAATAATTTGGTACGTGTTGCAGTTTTTATTCTGTATAATCATTACACAAATTTCTTATAAATTTAAGATTTGTGATTGTTAAAGACAATTATAGGGACCTAAGTATATTTTATAATAGGTTATAAGTATCAGAGAGTACATTGATTTTTTTTTTCATTTAGTTTCAAAACCTCTTTTTCTTATTATAAAACCTGTATACTATACTTCAAAATAGCACCTGCAGAATATGTCACGTTAACAGCTTTATCTAAAGTCAATCTTCAAGAAAGATAGTACCTATGAAAATATTGGAACAATTATTTTTCCTTTTTTTTCTTTCATGTAGTTTTGGATTTTTTTCAAAACGTTTAATTTTTTCATGATGAAGTTTGGCTTTTAAGTTATTAAGTCAAATGAAAAGTTTTATGTATAGTAGCAACATTTTCTTTCAAATGCATATCTTTTTTTTAGCAAACAAAAATTAAGAAAAATATTCTAAAAATTTGAACAATCGTCATGAGCTTACAAAAAAAAAAAAGATGTATTGATCTTTTATAAATTTTTAAAAGGAGTAAAATAATAGTGATCGAAATAATAATTATACCATAAATAATTTCAGCTTAGAGCTTCCATTGATTAGATTAGCTCCAGAATTAGCTAAAATTAACTACAGCTATTTTAATAATATCTATAATAAATAATTAATCATTGTATAGTATTGTATACCTACTTTTTTCTTTTCTTTTCATAAATCACTAACCATCAAATATCGACATAGGTATTAAGAATCAGTGTTAATTTTCAATTCATCAGAAGTGGGTTTTGAAACATAAATTCCTATCCTATCAGATTTCGAATTATTTAATAGTGGAGGCTTAACCATAGGAGCCTCTCTGAAGAAGTCTTTGATATTACTACAAGCCGAATGGCTCATTTCATTTCAACAACATCAGATCTGCGGCTCTAATAAAGCTCTCAATAACCCTACAACTATAAAACATAGAAATTTCGTAAAGATTTCTTCAAGATTCGGTTTTCAGCCCGATTGTTACAAATGTGAAAAGTTGTCGGTACAAATGAGCAGTGGGGTCACAGAATATCGATGGCGCCTAATTCCCATTCGACTTTAGTCAAAGATAATAATACTTAACAGATTTTTTTCGATATTCGATGGTTGTATTTTAATAATTTTGTCTAAACATTGTTTTTTAATGAAAAATGTACTCGCATAATTTTTATCGAACAGTATTGGAGCATCTTGATTCATTCAACATCAATTTAAATATATTTTCTTAATAATCGATCAATTACAACTAATAAAATGGAAAATCAGGTTTCAAAAGTATGGATTCGGATTGCTCGACCCAAACCACAAATTTGAAGTAAAGATACGAAAAAAATAATGTCCGTTACTCAAGTACCAAGTCATGGGAGAGTTTTTTTTGCTAAACTTGAAAAAATACGGTTTATGTTTATTCAATGCTTCACTGCTAGCCAGAATTATTTTCAATCAAAACTTCAAAAAATATATATTTCAACACTATGTATTATGGTGCAAGTTGAATCCGAGTATTGAAAATTTCAGCGGTAGTTTCCAATGTCGATTAAACAATTGTCTACTGTATCAAGATGCTCATAAATCCAAATATCTCTTTGTTGTTGACTAGTGTTTTTTTCTTAGTGAGAAACTTTGTTGTTTAATGATTTTGCTAATTATATATGTGACAGAATTAAATTGATAAAATAAAATGTAAGCAGATTACCCTTAGTTAATCCAATATTTTCCCGAATTATTTGCAATAGTAAATCACTCAATAATTTAAAAAAATATATTATTATGTGAGCTTATTTGTAAAATAAAGAAATCGATCGTATGTTTGGAATTCATAAATTGAATGTCTTTCATACTTCCAAATTTTAAATGCAAATAAATAATTTCATTGTATAGACTAAAGGTAAACCTGCTAAAAATAAATTGACGGTATTAAAATCCTCTAGAATCGTTAAAAGAGCATTTTCTGATCACGATATATGCAATGTTATTTGTTACTACAATAGTATATAAAATATTCTGCAATTTTTTGTAGAACTTAGAGGAATATAATTGGATTGAAGTAAAATGTTGTTTTTTTTTTTTTTTTTATTATACATATAATGCGCATCAATCCCTAGGATTATTAGCGCTCAACAAAAATTACACATTAACATTGGTTACAGAGGTAAGTGAGACATGGTATTAACCTAAATCAAATTACATTATTTCTGGATTTACTGAAATATTAAACTATAAAAGTAGCTCGTCAAATTTTATTTATTATTTGAATGGATTTCAAAAAGTCCATTAGCTGAGGCACATCACAGTTTTCACCAAGTGCCTCTCCTATTTGATCGGGGATGTTATGGATTTGCCTCTGTAGCCGGAACTTTTCGCATTCCAATAGGACGTGACTTACTGTCAGGGGCTGATTGCAGCTGTCGCACACTGGAGCCGGGGAGTGGGACATAAGATAGTCATGGGAAAAATGTTGTTTTATTTATCGAAAAAACAGTTTTTGGTCCTTTGTAGAAAAATAAGAGGCTAGACTACCAATTAGCGTCAGTCGCAGAAATAGACCGAATAAAAAAATTTAAAGGTTGACTTGCCGTCGCAATCGTGATATTACCAGTCTTAAAGGGGATATCCACAGATCCGTTATTTACGACACGATCATCCGAAAGTTTTGTGATTGATGAAAAAATTCAAAATTGACAAGCTGCCAAATATTTGTCCGAAAGTTACAACTTACGTCCGTTATGAGAGAAAGTTTAGAACATCCTTTATCCATAGTCTTATCTGATTTAACCTAAATTTCTTATTTTTGGGGATGTTATTTCAGAATTAATAATAATAATTATAATGAGAGGCTACTAAAAGCAACAAACAAACCAGTAAAATTACTAAAAGCGTTCGACAATGACATATATGAGTTTCACTTGTCATTCAAGTTAATGTGGTATGTCACTATTTTTGTTACAATTGTTTCCAAGAAATAGAAACTTTCATTCATACAATACGACTAACAATCGGACATCTGATGACGGATTTGTGGAAATACACCTTCAGACGTGGTAAATGACAGAAATCAACTCGCAATATATATCAGTCTTGACAAAAAGTGGTGTTAGAGGAGAACAGTTGATCGAAATAACATAGGTTTATATACTATGTCAATAAGGCCCTTTTCCATAAGCGTTTTTAACAATTAAACAATTAACAATGTAAACGTATATGTCACAATATTTCGTTGACATTTCAGTTGTGAACTAATCATACTATTCGGCAAAATCTTCTCGAAGAAATCAGTACGATACAGTGCTATTGTTATCGGATTAACGACTAGCTACTGTGGGTTGTTCTTTTGAATCGACCATGTGGGTGTGAAGTTAAGACAAAATATCTTGGAATGGAGTGTAATAATTGTATACAATATGTCCCCCTAAGCTGGAATCCTATGGAAAACTTTTTTATTATTAATTTTAGGAAGAAAAGTTATTCCTCATAAAAAGCTCTGCATTATCTAAAACCTAGAATACAGTCATCAAATATCAAAATTTTTCAGTCGTATACGAGGTTTGTCGAAAAATATTAGTTTCACTCAGGAGTAAAGTACCTTTAAATTTGACAATATCGAAAAATGTTACTGAAAAAACTTGATCAAAATTGAAAATTACGATTAAATATGTAATTACATTCATTTGAATTGAAACTTCAGTTTATTTTATTTTTTACTAATGTTTCTATTATTATTAACATTTATCTCTTGTGATTATGAAACACATAATTATCTTTTAGGTTTTCCATGTTTTTTAATATTTTTTGCATTTAAAACGCGGAATAAGTGCATATTCATTCATTTTGCAAATAATAAAATACATTCAAACACCAATTTATAAAATTAACATCATATTAATGTTAGAAACGAACAAATTTAATTTCCACTCATACTAATGCTTCGACATATCCAACTTTTTTTAGTAACATTTTTCGATATTGTCAAATTTAAAGGTACTTTTCTCTTGAGTGAGATTCATATTTTTTGACAAACCTCGTATACGACTAAAAAAATTTGATATTTGATGACTGTATTGAATGTTTTAGATGATGCAACTTTTTATGAAGAATAACTTTTTCTCCTAAAATTAATAATAAAAAAGTTTTCCATATGATTCCAACTTAGGGGGACATATTGTATACCCACAATGATCAAGACTATATTGTTCCAGATAAATATAAATACGATTGTAGTGCTTTGATTCGAAAAATAGTTAAAAACATATGTTCTGTGCATACAACAATTTTTATGTTTATTAAACGGCTTGATGTTTGCAATTTTACATAAAGTATGCTGTAACTTACCATGTGTATCATGGAAATATAAATAAATTCAACAATATATAATGATGATATCGTCAAAATAACAAATGGTTATTTAGAAAACGTGTTTTTAGAAATCAAGGTGATTAAACACGTACCTCCACGTGATCAAGGTTTAAGGTACTTATATATTGTTCATTATGTCGTTTCAATTAAAATAATAGAGGTAAAAACTTTTTACATTATTAAAAGGGTATTAGTTGAGGACAATTGATTTTGATTTAGTTGAATTGATTTTAAATATAACTACCAAGTTTTTACTTGGGGAGTGAACATATTATTTCAAACAAACAAATGCGTATTTGGCACAAGGATGAT